>LAPY01001076.1:15663-29430 GCA_000970635.1 Eragrostis tef
TCGGCTCGCGCTCGGCGAGGAGGCTCCGGCGGCAGAGCGGGCAGGTGGAGTGCGACAGCAGCCACGTGTCGATGCACTCGAGGTGGAACGCGTGGCTGCACTTGGGCAGCAGCCGGAGCTGGTCGTCCGCGGAGAACTCGCACAGGCAGACGGCGCAGTCGAACGGGTCCTTGCCCTCGCCGGCGCCGGCGCTTCCCACGACGTTCCGGTAGATGAAGACAGGGAGCGCGTCGATGAAGGCCTGGTCGACGCCGGCGTCGTGCAGGTGGAACAGCTGCTGCAGCTGGCCCTGGAACGCCGTCACGCTCTCCGCGTCCTCCCGCGCGCGGCGCCGGCGGTGCAGCCGGAGCAGGTGGCGCACCAGCAGGTGCAGCAGCCCGCACACGAAGAAGACGATCGCCAGAATGGCCACGACGAAGACGATGCTCGGGCTTATCTTGGTCTGCACGTTGTCCAGCGACGACGGCGACGCCGGAGGCTGCGGCGGGGGGGGGGGGTCGCATACAGCTCACTAAACCAGCATGGATCAAAGGAGGAGATGCCTTTCTTTGAGATCGAGGAACTCAAACGAAGCAATCTGTTGGGATACAATACAAAAGGAAGTGCTAGGAGCAGGGGAAGAAGGATCTTGGCGTGGCCATTAGGATTACTGTTCTTGAATTGTTGGACCTTTTTTTCTGAAGGCAAGTGGAGGATGGCGATGCAACAGGGAGGAGTAGACTAGAAATGCTGAGTACCTGCAGTTGCAGGTTTGGAGGGGAGGGAAACTTTGTGTGAGAAGTCTCGTCGGAATAAATTGCAAGGATTAGCCTAGTCCGTGGATTAGAAAAGAGGGGGGCGATGGTATTAGGTGTGGGTTAGCATAGGACATGCAAGTGTGGGTCGCTGGGGTGAGGTCACCGGGCTTGCTGGTGGCAGCGCCGATGGAAAAACAAATGGGTGGTGATGCTCCTGCTGATGTGTTGAGATCTGCTCGTCTTCCCTCTCTCTCATCTCCCTTTTTTTTGCTGGTTTTGTCGGTGTCTTATGTTCATCTTTTTTGCTTTCTTTTCTTGATCATGTCACTCGAGCTTATATTATAGTCATATTGACTTTTGCAGGATTAACAATGACGTGTGTGATTCTCGCACTAGGACCGTTCCTCGTGTACCTTTCCGGAGGACACGCCGTTTTGTTGTAACCAGCAGCTTCGTGTGCTTCTCTTGCACTTTGGTTTGCATTGACCTGGAATCGCTGTTTTCACTAGTACTTACTCTAATCTGGAATTGCACGCAAGTTGCAGAGGGGTTCCTTGTCGCCACAGCCATGCAATTTGCAATCCCATGCCAAAACCTTCAAAAAATGGCCGCATCTCAGTCCACATAACATTAAGAAGTGGTCGTTTTGCCTCATACTCACTACATGGAACGTGAACAAGACCTGCCGCTTTGTGAGTAAATGGAGATGCAAACGGTCGGATCCGATTTGGGCGCCAAGCGGGCAGAAAAGGCTCGATTTGGGAGCAATGGCGCGACTGCATGTCCTGTGACTTGCCATGGTTTTTTCTGGGATTTGGCCAAAGCCAAAGGTCCCCTAGGCAGGATCAAGAGCAGCGACACGCTGGGCATGCAGTGGCCAGGGAGTGAGGAAAAGAGGAAAACGGGGCGCCGATCCCTAGGTTCCCTTTCAAATCCAGATGCCGTTGCTGCTCCTTGTGATGGGGTTCTTGTGATGGGGTTGATGGCGACGGTGACAAGAGGATTTTACTGGGCACAGGGCACAACAAGGATTTGACTTTGCCAGTTTCCAGAAACCTTTCGCCGCGCCAGGCCCCAAAAGCGCCACTAATTACCCTGCTCGGGCAACAAGACAGCACATCGCTGCATGGCGATTTCCGGCCCGGCTTCTCTGTCTCGTGAAGTCGTGATACTCTGCTTGCTGACCAGTGACCACCGGTGGCAACCTAGCTACTGGGCCGCAACCCGCAAGTCAAGCTCGGTCAAAAATTCAAAAAAATCTACGGTCATTGTAGCTGGGAGTACACAGAAAAACTACAGTCCAGCTGCGACACTGCAGCAGTGATATCACCTTGTTCTGAAGAACGGTCAAGAACTCAAGATGCACTCGCCCAACCTCAAGCTCAAACCATCTGGACGAGTACTCGAGTCAACTGGAAGTCTGGAAGTGCCACGGACAAACTCGCAATCGAAAGCACCAATAGCTGTCATGCATGGAGGTCGGAGAACTACCAGTACAGTGCTGCGTGTGTGGGCGGTGGGTGCTAGTGTTGAGGACACTTAACTCTGCCTAAGAACAATCAAGGGAGGTTCTCCATGCACGGATTATGGGGGTGTTTGACGCCGGAAAGGCACCGAAAACTGGCCCTCACCACATCAGAACTCGTGCCGGCAAAAATGGGGTCGACGGCCGCCAACCAAGGCGACGATGATCCATTCGATTCCCTTCCAAAGTCTTCTGTTCTCTCCTCGGGTTCATGGCCACCCCCATGGGGTCTCGGGACGCGGGATCACTGTTCCGGGGGCCTCGCTTGTCAGTGAGAGCATCAACCTTAATTCAACCTTAATTGTTGTTGCTGATGACCATGCCTGGTAGTATTGCAAGGGTTCAATGGCCTTGGGATTATCTACTTCCACGTTCGAACTGTACGTGCTGTAGTAATCTTTTCGCCTAGCCGGCTAGACCCCATGCATACCAGTACGACTGTCTTTACTGAATTTTTTCGCGGGACTCGTGTAAAATTCTCACTGCTACCTCCGCCAGTCTATTCGAACTTTATCATGCTTCCACATTGCATTATTCAGCTAAAGTTTTTGCATGCACAGCCATCGCGCTTGACGTCAAAGCGTGACAAGCTCACACCAACAGTTATTAGCCGTGCCAACAGATTTGTTGATACGTTGCACTTGCCTGCGCTTGCGCTGGTTCACTAGCAGCCAGTACGCCGCACCGAAAAGAGTGGTTAAGCAGTGGAGCCCCTCTTGCTCAGTTGGTGTTGGGCACCTCCATGCATGGTGCTGGATTAATGCCATCAATTTGTCGGTTCAATAATTGACCTGCGAGCTGCTAATCTTGTTCTCTTGTGCTCTTTGTGCACAGGGACCGAGTGGTTTGCCACCTGATCAGCTGCTTTCTCAGGGGTTGCAGCCAAAGCATGCGAGGCCAAGGGAACAGTATTACAGGATCATTCCTTCCTTCAGAATGCGTAGTCGTTGGACAAGGAGAAGGGACAACAAGAAATGCATGAAGATGCGTGCTTTGCTCTGTTTATTGGGTTTCGCCTTCGGCCTTTTGCACTTGTGCTTATTGGAGCAGAGGGCAGCTGGGCTTCTGTCCAGCCTAGTGGCGCAGAAGCGATGAAAGCCCAAAGAGGATGTATTTCACCAGAACGGCCCATGAAAATCTGTAGATACTTTTTCTTCTGGTTGGATTAGGTATTCATCATTCCAACTCCCACTCTGATTAAAACGTCAAATATCAATATCTAAAAAAAAACTAGTAAAAATGCATGTGCGCCACGCACGTGTCTAAAAATGGCATCACTTGGCAGGAACATTTGTATGTGTGTGTCTAAAAGGCTCAAAATGATATTTAAGATGTAACCAATAACATATTAGATATGGATAACATGGTAAGCTAAACTATTACATTTTCAGTAAATTAACAAAAAAAAATATTTTTCTCTTCATAAGGCACTAAACTTCGTTAAAAAAATTTACTTTTTCTCATATTCTTTCATTTCCTTCCTCCCATATTAATCATAGTTTTTTTCTCTATATTTCTTTTCCTTTCTATTACCCCTATTCTTAACTTAAGTAATCATGATTGACTCAAAAGCAATCTGACTAAATAACTGCTCATTGATTCATATTTCCATTTTCTCTAATGAGTTGCCATGGTCGCGCCTTAGCATCTGGGAAACCAGTGTGGTCTTCTTAGTTCACATTCGTCATCAACATAAGGCATTCAGAAGTTGTTGCTTGTATTTGAGCTGGAGCAACGGTGATGCTGCAGACATGCGCAGAAGCGATGAAAGCCCAAAGAGGATGTATTTCACCAGAACGGCCCATGAAAATCTGTAGATACTTTTTCTTCTGGTTGGATTAGGTATTCATCATTCCAACTCCCACTCTGATTAGAACGTCAAATGTCAATATCTAAAAAAACAACAAGGAATGTCATCTGACGTGACGTCCACCAAAACAAAGAACAGGTTGCCACTAGGTAAAATTATTTCTTCAACGTTGAACGAGGAGTTCAACTTGCTAATTGCAAAATGAGAAGGAACCGACCGATCTTTATTTTTCATTGTTTATAAAGACATTGTTTACAACTCCTACACGATCCTTTTTCTTTCGTAAGACTTTATTCCTGAGGCATACAGATAACGTGATAGTATAAGCGGACAGCTGCGTGCTGAATGGCAAAATATATCTGGAAAAAGGGGGGAAACGCACTTGTATGAATTATGAAACAGCTAAAACTAAACAGAAACGAACAACTGGAAAGTAATTTTCACGTTGTAAATATCAAAAGCGTCCTTGCATTAGCCACTGCTTCCTTGCTTGTGTTTCCTCTCCGATCTTCGAGTACACCAACACAACACTTCGCAGTAGCCATTAATCATCGCCTCCTCTTCCATCCAACTAGTACTGTAACTGCAGCTAGTACTACTTGTGTTCTGGAATCAAAACAAGGGAAGCAGATTTGGAGCAGCACATCAGTATACGGACAGGGAGGGTGTGGAAATTTTGGCCGCTACCTGCATCTCCACGTCGCCGTCTCAAATCAAGATCATTATTTCTTCCTACTTCCTTGTCCGCGCCCAATTGCAAGGTTGCGTTCTTGCAAATCGCCTCGGCTTTGCCCCAAGATTCGCCATCCGGCACCCTCGCTGGAATCGTGGGCGCTGAGGACTCGAGGCGGCCGTCGCTTGTCTCGTGAATCCCCCCTCCGGTCTCTTGTTTTATTGCGGGGATTCGGCCTGATTTAGAGGGAATTGTCGGTCTCGGTCCAGTTCTGCTCGGCCGGGACCGACGATTCGGGGCAGTTTTTTTGAAGGTGCGTTCTTGTGATCTTTCCCCACAATGCCTTCAACTTCGATTTCGCGGTTTATGTGAAAATTATACCTTTTCCTCCAATTGTCGGGACGAGCTGTTGCACTTTGGCGGCAATATGCGGTGATTTCCCAGTCAATCTATTGCTTTTCCTGAAATAAAATTTGGGTCTTTTGCAGGAAACACTAGGTCTTTCTTGCCATTGGCTTTAAATCGCCCGCTAACAGCAATTCGGTGTTTGACTCTACATCCTAGTCATCCTGGAACGCGGTTGGCGGCAGCCTTGTAGAAGATTCAGGTGACATTTGATTCGAGGTCTTACCGTGGGTGCTCAAGAAAGGGTGCGGTGCCGTGAAGGCCTCATCTTGAGCATCCATGGGATTCCTCAGCCTTGTAGGCAACTCCTTTGGCTGCTCTGCTTCCGGTGAGCGGCTCGTGTCAGCTGCCCGCGACGGCGACCTGCAGGAGGCGCGTGCGCTCCTGGAGTACAACCCTCGACTTGCCCGGTACTCCACATTTGCCGGCCGTAACTCACCGCTGCACTATGCTGCTGCGCAAGGTCACCATGAGGTAGAGCCATTTCTCTGTTGAAAAGGCATCAGCACTTGAATTGATAGGTATGCATATCACATTCAAATTGGCTGCTGCTTGAATGTTCAGATTGTTTCTCTATTGCTTGAATCCGGCGTCGAGATCAATCTTAGGAATTACAGGGGGCAGGTAAGCTTGACTTTAGGCTTAGCTCGAGTTATCCAAGCTAGATGATACTGTGAAAGTCATCTAAGTGTATGTTTTCCTGATTGTTTATAGACTGCTTTGATGCAAGCCTGCCAATATGGCCACTGGGAGGTTGTTCAGACACTGATTCTCTTCAACGCAAATGTGAGCATTTATGTTTCTTTCATCCAATGGCAACGCTTCTTTCAGATTCTTTGATTTGTAATTCGGACTTGGCAACACGGCTTATAGGTTCACAGGACAGATTATCTCAATGGCGGAACTGCCCTTCATTTTGCCGCACTGCATGGTCACGCCCGATGCCTTCGTCTGGTGCTTGCAGATTATGTGCCAAGCATACCAAACTTCTGCACCCTGACAAATCGTAGATCATCCGAAGAAGATTTATCAGCTGATTTTGATCATGAGTATGTTGAAACCTTGCATTTTTGCTTTTTGGTTCACTCTAAGAGCCTGAATCATCTCATGGTATGTCTGTTACTAGTGCTTTGGTCAAGATGGTAAATCAGAAGGCAGATGGAGGCTTAACCCCACTTCATATGGCAGCGCTGAATGGGTATGTTGAGTGTGTGCAACTGTTGCTGGATTTGGGAGCATCTGTTTCCGAGGTCACTATTGAGGACGGAACCACTATTGACTTGATAGGTATTTTGCCATAGTTCCTTTTTATCTGAATTTTTCAAGTCACTGGTCACTGTCATGTATATAATTGTATGTTTATCAGTTTTGCCTTTTTGGTATCGTTCTCTTGTTTTGAGTGCTTAACCTGATTGGTATGATGACATTATAAATAGACACCAAGTTAACAACATGTATGATTATTTGTCTTGAAATGGTTTCAATTATTGTCCTGTTTGTTAATTTGTACCTATGCTGATGGCTTGGCATGAATGGACAGATTTCTTCACCGACCTAGAAAACCTTACCAATTTGTTCCTCTTATCTGCAAATACACGTCATTCAGCTTTGTACCTTATTGTTCACTTGCTTTCATATATTGAGATATGCCACTTCATTAAATGGACAGTTTGTCTTCTTCATTGTCCTTTTATTTATTCGCTTCAAAAAATTGTCCTTTTATTTATCTTAAAAAGTACTCTTCCTTGTGGCAGGAGCTGGTAGCACCCCACTTCATTATGCTGCCTGTGGTGGAAATGCTGTCTGTTGTCAAGTATGTTCTTCTAGTCCAAATTTTCTGAAAGTGTTGGATGAATTCCTCGACTATACCTTATCAGAAGTTTTTCAATGCAGCTTCTTATTGCTCGAGGAGCCTGCGTTACTGCACAAAATGCTAGTGGGTGCGTTTCTGGATTTCAGATACATGGCCACATAGCTGTCGCTATTGTTCTCAGCTCTATGAGTTACTGAAGTCGTTATTCATTTTTGTTATGCAGATGGACTCCATTAATGGTAGCTCGTTCATGGAATAGAAATTTGATCGAGGAAATATTAAGTAAAGAACCAGAGGGCAGAATACGCAGCCTTCCATCTCCATATCTCTGTCTTCCACTTATGAGTATCATGAGCATTGCCAGGTTAGTATGCCCTGATGTGTTTCAAAAAAAATAGTATGCCCCGATGATAGTTTTTCTTCATCTTTTTAGTTCCTGTTTTCTTGTCCATTTTTGTGAAATACTGAAGTATTAAGCAGTGAATATTGCTTCTTGATTGTCGTACGGTGCTATTCGTGTCTATAACATTGAAATGCCTAAATATTTTTTTTTCTCTGTGAATGATTCAGCGTTTCTTGCTTTCCCTATGACTTGATAAGACTAGGTTCTCCCTAACCATCTATTATGAATTACCTCTTTTAGCAACCAACTATATTGAATCACTGTTACTCCTTACTATGGCAGTCTCTGATAATTTCTAGCAATTAATTGTTTAGGGAGTGTGGGTGGAGATACCTGAACCACTCGCCTGTTTGTATTGATCCCTGTGCTGTCTGCTTGGAAGGGAGCTGCTCTGTTGCTGCAGAAGGTATGCTGCCATCTATACATATGTTGTCTGCATGCCACAGTAGTTGAAGCTAACTGAACATATATCTGAAACTTCTTTTCCATAAAAAGACAGCATAACAACAATGGTTTGAGCTTCATATGAAGTGTATTAATTAGTCTGCACTTTATTCTCTGGTTCATTTTTCATTCTGTAACTCGGCATCTCATGATTTACGTTGATACTCCCTTCCGTCTGAAAGTTGATGTTTCAGACCAGCTGATTTGTATAACTGTTAACCTGTCTATCCAGACATACCAATATCAGCAAATGCTAAACTTTAATTCTTTCATTGTGTAGGTTGCAAGCATGAATTCTGCACAAGATGTGCTCTCTACCTTTGCTCTACCAGCTACACATCAGTGAGCCCAGCGGGCGCAATACCATGCCCGCTCTGTCGGCATCCGATCATCTCTTTTACCACTCTTCCTGGCACGAGCCCAATAAGAGAGCTACCAAGGAACAGCCTTTCATTGTCATTGTGCACCACATGCCCAGCCGTGAACTCTGATTCTACTACCTCACTCGCTGCCCATCTGTACCGTACTGAATTTCAGTGTGGACGCATGCCACCAATGGGCTCATCATCCTTCCGCTCCCTGAGCTGCCAAAGGATGCCGGCGATGAAACTTAACCCATCGTTCTGCATGGGGGGCATCGATACGAATCCCTGCCTTATAAGCTGCTCGAGGTTCGGATCTAGTAGCTTGCCCCGTTCGGTTTCTCAAGGAGAAAGTAGCAGAAGAGCATGGCCTCTAACTTTTGACCCAATTGTTGCCACTGGGAGTTGATAGAACCAACAAACACTGCATCTCCTCAGTTTTATGCCCATTTTGAGGTGTATTTTGCCTATTCTTTCGTTGGTTTGGTCTAATGTTCCTAGTTGTGATCTGAACTTGCCGGTCCCAACCCCTGTTGATATGAGAAGCAGCATGTAACTATCTTGGCTTTGTAAATAACCTTGTGGTGTTGTATATTTTCGGGAAGCAATGAAATGCAGAGGAAGTAATCATTTTTTTGTTCTTCCGATGCCGCTCACCCTGACTATCTCTTTGTGTCCTTGTGTTGATAGCATGACTGGTGTTAGTGGGAGGCACGAAAGGAACGTGTGCTGTGGCTGTTAGAACCGTGCATGTCGCCTGTGTGCACTTTTGGTGGTTCCTATAACTGTCCATGTGCTGCTCCTAACGTACCGTTTGATTATTTGCCGGTTTGCTACCTTGCTGTCATCTATAAGATGTATCAAAGGGCTGTTTGTCGAACTGACTCTGACCTTCTTGATGCGGTTAACGTACTTTTATTTTTCTGGTAGTACAACGTACTTTTATTCTGTCTGTGACAGTTTCTCGGACAGTTGATAAATGGTGGCCAAGGAAGAACAGCTGGGCGGCAGCCGTGGTTACGGCTCTAGTGGTCACGGCAGAACCATGAAGAACCACCATACCGGACGTGCCCGTCCAATCGCTGCTGGGACGCCTTGTTGCCAGGTGAAAGTCGCTGGTTAGTACAGTAACGAGTCCATCACATGTTAACATGCGCAGTACCACTACTAACTGCTCCGTCCTGCTGAAAATTGATTAGTTTCTCGTTGGCTCGGTTCGGCGGATCGGCATGTATGCGCGTACGGCGTGGCACCCGTGGGTACAGCGTGAGGCGTGACGCTACGAACGGAGTTTGGCTAGCCATTCTATACACTTTGGTACCTGTTTCTCTGCACTACGGCTCATCGTTCATCGATCGCAGTGTGTTCTCTCTCAACTACTAGCACAGCAAAATGAAATTTTGAGAATTAGAGGCACGGGCAGGACTCGTCTTTTCTTTCTGACGAACTAACTGTTCTGTTCAGGGTTGAGCAGCCGGAGCCAAACTGATCTGTACAAGTACATGAAAACCAGGAGAACAGAGATGATCATCACACGTGCTGCTATAGACAATAAACAACCACCACTCATAAACGCACAGCGTAACACAGAGTGAACATATACTGAACACATGCTTTACATAACAAACAAGTTACAATCACTTGCTAGCTCAGGAGGGTTAGACAGGGGAGGAGAAGAGCGGCAAGGCAGGAAGCCGTGGAAGAAAGCACAAAGGTGTGAAAGTAATGGAACAATAGAACTGGTGCAAGACCCATGAACAAAGGTCTTGCAAGGTCAAGAAAACTAGATATAATGGTTGGTGAAGCTCGAACCATAAGTTTGAAAACGAGAAAAAGCTCAGCGAGGATAGCGCCTTAGACAGGCCAGCTGCAGATTTCACGGTTTAGCCGATAAACCATGGTCGCACTGTCACGGTGGAGCCTATAAGCCATGGTGGCGCTCTTGCTGTCGCGCCATTCAGCTCTAGCTGAAAGAAATGAGCTGATCATCAGGACAACCAACCACCCTAAGCTACAACCGAACCGGGCGTAGTGTAAGTGGACTGATGAGCTGAAGAAGGTGGGATGATGTGGGGAACAAAAGCCATGCGCTATCTAGTTTGTACAAGCTTGAACTCTTTAACTTGCAGCTGGAGTACGAGACATCACACGAGATGGAACCATGGAGACGCCCTTTATATAGACGGTAGAGAGACGGGAGACGAGAGCCTGAAGCTAGAAGAGAGGAGCAATGGCCGCGAGCTAACTCCCTGCAGGGGGTGCAAAGTGTATTAAATGATACCCACTCCTATTCTTGTGTTTACACAGCATGCCTGCAGGCTGCCAAAGAAAGCAGAAGAGAGATGATGCGATGCAGAGGTCTTGTTGCGAGAGGAATGGCGTTGGACCGTCCTGCAGCGTGATGTTACAGCCAGCGGGATGTTACAGCCACGTAGCAAAAGCTATTGGCTTCTGTTGATTTCTGTTCTCGACATGACAGGTGTTGCATTCCGATTGTTGTACAGATCAGGATTATAACGTGCTGATGTGTTGGGACTCGAGAGTAGAGTATGACAAGCTTCACATAGAGTATAGTAGCAACTAAATTGTACTCGTAATCTTTTGTCTTCGTGCATAGTACTAGTGCCCACCTCCTACTGAGCCATGCAGTTTTATTTGCTTCAGATCAGCAAGTTCTATGGCTTCACTCACTTTGAACCCAAAAAGAAAAAAGTAAAAGCAGAAAATAAAAAATCGTGCTTACCTCGATTTTGGTATGGCTGCCCTCGTTATAACACCACCTTTTCTGCATCACATCATCACAAATGCTTCATGGGATGCTGTAGTTGCGGCCCTGTGTAACTGCACACTTTTCAGATTACTCTGCATACATATGCACAGGTGAGGCAGAAGAGCGCCACATTTCTTGCCTACAACCACACGCAAGAGATATCATGTCAGCAGATTCATGATTCATCTCTTTTTCTCGGTGCGTCGTCATATTGGAAATATATCGATCGGCAGAAGGCTGAGGAAGGAAGGAACAGGAGGTAGCTCGCAGAAGTTCATCACGAGGCTTTTCAGGGGAGAGGAAGCCTTCTCGCAACTGTTTGGCTCTAGGAAAAGAAAACGGATAGTATTTCCTAACTTGAATCCTGATGAGGACCAGATCGTTGTTTCTGTTTTACATGTAACACTATTACCCTAGTCTGTCGCAAGTCTCAGCTTTTTTTTTTAGATAATGTGCAAGTCTCAGCTGTGACTGTGATAGTGATTCACACCAATCTTTGTGGCTTTGGTGTTACTGAAAGCCTGAAGAAACTGCTCGCTCACAAGTTTCAGGCCTGAGTCATGAGAAAGTGAGCGGAAGACGCGGAAGAAAGTTTTTTTTTTGACTCTGTGGCGCCACTGCATCTGGTGCCCCTGCTCCTACTACTACTATTAGCAGTCCGTGAGCAATTAATCACCGCATGCCTGCAAGTATGGGCAAGCTACACCATTTCTATCCATCGGCGCCTGATCACAAAAGCCTGAAAGAGAGAGGCCAGGGATAGACCATCATCAAGCGCTGAAATGCAGCACGCAGGAAGACGATCGAAAGCAACGCGTTCGCCGCTCACTGTTGCGCGCATTAAACTGCCAGCGCTGCAGCGCGGCGGACTCTCCCGGCATATGCATGCACGGATGTGACAAGGTTGCTCCATGCCTGCATCTGGCTGAGGTGAGAGGAGCGGGATGGCTACCTGCATCTCTATACATGCCTACGACTACGTACAGAGGCGACGTGCATGTGTCTGTGCGCGTGTGAGTGGGCTCACGTACGTACCATCCATCGCGCGACGTGATGGATCCTGAGAATGCCTGTGCCGATGGCCCCCCGCCACTGTGCTCTGCTCGTCCCCTCTCGCGCAAGTCGCCAACCCTGTTTCGGCGGCCGGCACGTTTCCTTTTGTCCTGCGCTAGCTAGGCTCTGCTCGTAGCTAGCGTCGTCGTCGTCGTGCATGCGAGTTACTTATCGTGACCGACACGAGTTGAACAGCCAGGTCTGGCCAGTTATGCAGTGCAGTTCATTGTTCAAGCAGCATCTACTGCTGTATACGGTTACTTCATTTCCTTGAACCAGCCATCTGAACTCTGAACATGCGAAGCACCACCTCTGAACTCGGCATCTCAAGCACCACCTCTGAACTCGGCATCTCAGCCGCTTGCATCTCGTCCTCCTCCGTCGTCTCGTCTGCCTCGCCACCTTCCTCGCCGTTGCCGGCGCCGCCGCTCGCGGTGCTGATTGAACTCCGCTCCGGCGAGCCCACGATCGAATCCCCAGCGGAGCGGTAAACCGACGTGCGCACATGAACAGTTGCCAGCCAGCCACCTCGTCGCCGCATGTTCCCCGGATCATGCCGCCCCGGCGCGGGGGCGGGCCCCTCTGCACGCACGCGGCCCATCTCTTTCAAGCGAAAACGAGGTAGTAAAGGGAAACACGGGCTTCAGGTCCGAGACAGAAACATGGCACATGCACACGGGATCGATTGATGCACCAACCGAGCGATGAGCAGAAGTTTCCGAGCGCTTGCGCAGCATCGCGTTACGGATTTGCAGTAGTGCGTGTTTGGTGGCTAGCTACCTCGTCTCGGCTTATTAGGTTTGTTTTGTTCATTCGGTGCCCGTGCGTGTACAGTGGTTGGTGTACGCTTGTACTACTACTAGAGCTCAGAAAGTGATCCATATCCATGGATCACACCAACTGACCTATAGTAGCTCATTTTTAAGTAGCAAAGCAATGTGGCTTTGTGCTCCCGCGATATGAAACGCACACGGTTTCCATCCGTTGAATTGAAGCAGGATGGATCGATCGGTAGCTTTACACGAGAGGGCGCGGGACCGGCCGGCAATGTGGAAGAATAACTACACGCTCGAAATACGGAAAGCATACAACTAATTAAACTGTTTGCGTTCCCTGGACAGTCAGTCACATGCGTGCCACTACCGAACGCTCTCATAATATGATGGGGCATAAGCTAGCCGTCCCGCAAATTAAGGGCTTGAGTATGACCTATATGTCTAGTAGCCAACATGCTCTTCACAGGACATATATATTCATTTAGCTCAACTAACACTTTCAAATTGCTACAGATGTCCCAAGGTTAACCCAAAGTCTTGTGCATGTAATTATACAAGAAAAGTCCTAAATGCATGCAAAATCAGCACACTCCGACATTTTCTGCACTTGCCGGTTAGTTTCACGGGTATATATTTTTCACTATCTACCCGTAAAACAGTGAATGTCAGAGAAGGTTCGTCAAAGAAAAGCTCCATCATCAATTTTTTGCTCAGTTGAAATAAACTAGATGATCATGTTACTACTATTAGTGCGTACTGTTCACGTACGGCTACCCACAACTCATGCATAACATGGAGATGGGACCTCTGTAATCCTTTCTGCAGACGTTGCAAAGTACTAGTACTTGGTGCCTAATGCCGAATATCAATTCAAGGCAAGATGGCATGCCATTGTGGACCTGGGGGCTTGACCATCTCCCATGTGCACGCATGTGCACTGTCTCCTCGCCGTTTAGGGCCACCGCCTCCTCCCAACAAATCACAGCCATATATAGG
>LAPY01001076.1:80647-110109 GCA_000970635.1 Eragrostis tef
AGATCCGACGTTATTTGATTAGCCTTACCATTTAGATCAACAGTTGATATTTAGGTGGGTATAATCTGACAGGTCAAAATCATTTTTCTCTAAACTGATTTTTTAAGGGTTTAGAAGTATGTAGTGTAACAGGTAACAGGATGATACTAATGAGGTAACACCCCCCCCCCCCCCCCACACACCACAACTCCTAAAAAACTGATAGACAAACAAGTATAACAGCTGATGGAACTAATGGAAGGAGCAATCACAGGTAGCATACATCATAGAACCGCCAAATTCTTGACAGAAGCACTGTCACATGAATTTGATATCAGAATTTTAACTGCTCTGTCTCTTTTCTAAAGAAACTGTGATCGTTGCTCAAGCATGAGTAGCTTCACTAATCACTATCAGCAAGTGCTTTCTGTCTCTTATAACTTCCTTGTGAGTTCGATACCAGAATTTCAACTACAACGTAACAGCTGATAGAAGGAAGAATTGTAAGTTGCATACAGCATGGATCATCATATTCTTAACAGAAAGAAATAGATACAAGTGCTGCCACATGAACTTGATATCAGAATTTTAACCACTTCTTCTCTTTCTCCTTACTAGAAACCGCGTTCGTTGCTGAAGCATGAGTAGCTTCAGCATCAGCAAGTGCCTTTCGAGTCTCTTGCAATTTCCTTGAAGCCGCCTCATACACTGCCTTGTCTTTGCGGTTTCGGTTCTTCATTTCTTCCAGCTTCTCAACTCGAATCCTTAGTTCTTTTATTTCCTCATCGTATGCTACCAAGGATCTTCTGTCCTCCTTCTTAGCATGTCCATTTGCCACACCTGACTGTCCCTTTCTAACCTTGGGGGCCGAACCTTCAGGCACATCTTGACTCACTAGATGACTGTTGATGAAGCTGAAGACAGACCTCTCAGCTTCTTCAGCTTTAGCTGCCCTCGCCAGTTCCGCAAACTTCTTCTCACGCTTTCTTTTCCCACCCCGACTGCGCTTTTTACCACTGCCAGTGTCTCCGTCAGCCTCGTCTGTAGCAAGTGCGTGATCAAGTGATTGCTTCGGGGGTAGTACCTTAACTGGAATTGGGTCAAGCATGCCTTGGCCAGACAAACCTAGTCCCATCCCCTCTCGATATCCCATTTTTGCCATCATTTTGGAGGCAACACCCCTGGTGTGATGCTCCCATTTTGCAAAGATCACTGTGTCTGTCTGAATGCCACTAAAATTTGTAGATTCTGAAAGGCCAAGTCCCTGATGACTAGAAGCGTCCTCTTTCTCGCCATCATCACTGATCTCAGATTCTTCCTCACTAGAGCTTCCTTCATCGTCCTCGTCGGTCATATCAGCATATTTTGAAATAGATAGAGAATCACTTGGAAGCCTGGCAGAGCTCCCATCATCTAGAAAGACAACCTGGCCAAGCTTCAGATCATCATCCCATGACTCAAGTTCAGCTCTCCTCCAAAGGACAGAATCATGACCAGAAACTGCAAGTATGCTGGAGCCTACCAAGGACTGCTGCCATCTAGTTGGAATAAACCGCTTCAATGCTGACATAGGGACTACAAGACCTGAAATAAATTTTAAATTAGTCACTCATCTCTCACTCTAAATGGGCCAAAAAAAAAACATATACACGATACACCACACAAGAAAAATGGAATTCTGATAGTGCTACAGTCTTCAGGAACAACACAATATAAATCCATTGAAGGAGTAACCGATCTTATGATGTCTACACCACAACACAGTGTGATTTTTATGTGAAAGGTGAAGGAGCACAAACTTAGTAACAAAGCATCTTTTGTCAGTCCTTCAAAGGGCCAAAAAGCTTTCACATACCATGCGACATGCGGCAGTTACTACCAAATCGACATCGCTGCTGTAGAAAGAACTTGCACATCTGCACTACGGCCAGAATTGTGTTAGTTATTTTATTCATAACAAGGGCTCATGCATTATCTTCTGATTTCTGAGCATTATAGCCATGTTAACCAGAGGAAATTTATTGAAGATGGAAAAGGCAGGTAAGGGCGCAAATTGGAGCCCCTAAGAGTATCATTCATACCAAGTGAAAAAAAACGATACTCGGGTTGTTTTGCATGAAACAACACGGTATGAAAAAAGAAAAAAAAAAGGGAGCTCATTTTGAAAGTAAATTCATTTGTTGAACTAAAGAGGGTTGGAGGGTACCCTTAAAGGTAGCTACAGGTGCAGGGTATCTTCTGTGATTTGCTCATGCAGTTCTTTCTTACATCTTCTTTTTGGGTAGGGGTATGATGAAGCAGTGCAGAGGATGCTATAGGCTTGGACATTTTTTTTCTTTATCAAGAGACAGTAATCAGTATGACAGATGGCTACTAGGTTTTGCTTCATTGGATACATTGTTATCCCTAAGTAGTACCCGCATTAAACAGACATCACTAGATAAGTAGATATCAACAGAAAGACAACAGATCTTCCTCAAAGTAATAAGAGCTTGTGGGCTTGTTTTGCTAAGGTATATCACAGCAGGCAATGTAAAAAATTCTACCTAACAGCCTTACAGCAGTAAGAGAGGTAAGAGACGCATAATGCATATACTGCAACGATCTAAATCATTAGTTGTTCAGTCACAGTCCAGGGCCACTCAGAAAATAACCACACAGGTCCAGTCATGCGTTGAGGCATATTCAACACAAAATAACATGTAAAAAATTGCAGAAAAAAATATAAAAGCAATAAAATGGTTTTGGTGTATGACTAACATACAACTACTGGTACAAACCATATCAAGCTAAGGGGTTAAGCATGGTGATTACCAGGCTGAAGATGGCTGTACTAAAGAAGTAAACATAACCTTTGTTCAAGAATGAAGTTAGATAACTTACCGACATGTTTTCAGACGTGGGAGTCAGAAATGAGATCCTAGCATCACTTGGACCTTCAAGCCCTACAATACATCCATTATACCAACGTCCATCCTTGTGCCTGAACCGACACTTTGATCCAACTGAAAAACCATGGGACTCCAATGGTTCTGGTTCAACATCATTTGGATCTAATGGTTCTATAGCAGCTTCTGGTGATTGGAATGTCGCTTCCTGATTTGGAAATATATCATCGAGCTGCTTCACTAGCCTAGAACGCTTAAGATGGAGAAGTCCCTCTTCTGCATCCTTAATCGCAGCAAGAAGTTCCTCATGAACCTTCAAAATATAAATTTAGTTAGGTTAAATAGTATGAGAACAGGACAAAAAACTGGATGCAAAAACAACACCATGTTGTGGAACATGCAAAAAAGTACAAAAATTTGTCCAACATAATCAACACGGGCACATCACACTCGCGACTCAGGAATCCAAACATGCTCAAACTCGATAATGAACAATACATCTGAAAAATGTGTGATATCACTCACTCCTACCATTGGAGGACAGCTGAACTGCTGAAATTCCTCATCATATGATTCTGATGTCTAAAACCTATATTATTTTAATTCCTCCATTCTGCAGTAGATAAATTGACCACAGATGCCTTCACCAACCCAGGCAGGCTACGATTTCATCAACAGACAAATAACACTAAAGCATCTATACCGCTAAATGCAAAATTGGGATTATCCTGTACATATCATGTACAGGCTCCAAAGCAGTCGTTCTAACCATCGCGCAAATCCTACTCGCACAACAAAAACCAGCAGTTCCCCCCTCCCTAGTCCACGACTCAGGGAGGAGGCCCCCTCAAATCTCCACAGCCTAGGAGTTGATTCCGCCTCACGGGAGTCAGCAATCCAAGGCCGCCCAGGGAAGGGAACATCGGGATTTGAAGGACAGGAAGGTGATACGGACACGTACCTCGAGGAGGTCGGCATTGGAGGGGTCGGCAGCGAGGGCCTCGTCGACGGCAGTGAGCGAGGACCGCTGCTCCTCAAGCTGCTCCTCCAGCTGCCGCTCGATCGCGACCGCTTCGTCCTCCCCCTCTCCCGCCATGGTTCAGGTTCCCAACTGGATTGAGCGGAAGGGCGAGGGGTCGAGAGGCTTCTTCTTCTTCTTCGCGCCGCGGCACCACGGTTTCCTTCCTCCTCCGGCTTTGGTGGGTTGCTGCGTCGGGACTCGGGAGTCGGTCTCTGTGGGAGGACGACGACGGTGCTGGGGATATGGGCAGATGGGCCTCTATGTTAGCTGCAGTTGTGGGCTTTGATGGGCCTCACGAAGCAGACCCATTGGATCCCGGACAGATAATAATCGTGACCCGTTTACTGGATCGCGAAGATAAATTACTGCAACCCGTTTGCTGTGCAAACTGGATTGCTGGTACTCTGGTAGAACCGTAGAGCCCGATTTTCTGCCGTCGCCTTCTCGACTCGTTTCAAAAGTCTCCCAGAAGTCTGGCCAACACTTCGATTCCTTGCTCCCACACGATCGCCGCCGCCTCGATGGCCGCCGCGCCGGAGGAGCGCCTCGACGTGCTCACCGCCGCCGGAGAGAAGACCGGCGTCTCGAAGCCCAGGTATGTCCCGTTCCGGCACCGATACTCCCCCCTTCTCGGTTGCACTCCGTCTTGGATCGTGTGGTTCGGCGGCATCAGGTGCTTGCTTTGCTTTCCGTAGGTCAGAGGTGCATAGGGACGGCGATTACCATCGTGCGGTGCACGTGTGGATCTACTGTGAGAGCACCGGGGAGCTGCTGCTGCAGCGCCGCGCCGACTGCAAGGACTCGTGGCCCGGGCAGTGGGACATCTCCAGCGCCGGCCACATCTCCGCTGGCGACTCCTCGCTCTTCTCTGCACAGTGAGTTCTCTGATCTCAGCTCGTACTGCAATTTATCAAAGCTAAAATCTGAACGTGGCATATGGAATTGCAATGCATAGAGTAATGGGAATTGGGATGTGGGCACACTAAACAGTTTAGCAGCAACTGAACACTGTACTCAAATCTGCCATTAATATCTGTGGCCTGTCCTGTGGGATGCTTAATCCTTCTTGTAACTGTTGCAAATAGTATGACAATTGCAGTTCTGCTTTTGTTCCTCTCACAAAAAAGTGTTCGAGTTTGTGCTCACTGATTATATATTATGTTTATTTGCTAAATTGCTGATTATTCCTTGTCCCCGCTTAATCCTAGTCTTTGGCCAACCAAGCTACACTGTTATTAAACTTATTATACACTTTCGTTTTGTGAAATGATGAATTCTAATCATTAGCTGCATGTGACATCACTGACATAATCATCAGGAGGGAGCTCCATGAAGAACTAGGCATCAAGCTTCCTGTTGATGCTTTTGAGCTGATATTTGTTTTTCTTCAAGAATGGTTAGTATGCCTACCTCCTTGCAGTCCATTATCTTCGTACAACCTATGTGTACATTTTCATCAGGTTCCAGTATAAGATGGTACAGCAAGTTTTGATGATAACTTCAATGCCCTTAATAAACTGTTTTCCAGTGGACGTGGTTGACCTAGTACCAACTTAAAATAAGCCTCAGTATCCCATGAAACTTGATTGCTGGTATACATTATTCACATGAATTTTATAATGCAGCGTTATCAACAATGGGACGTACACGAACAACGAGTACAATGATGTTTATCTTGTGACTACTTTAACTCCAATTCCACTTGAGGCCTTCACTCTCCAGGTTAGAATACTCTATACTTTGCATGGTGGCCTTCAGACTTTGGCACTGGAATGGCCAGCAAGAACCTTCACTATTGTCTATAACTTTACTATTGATTATGCTCTGTCTTTGTTAAACCAAATTTGTCTTTTGTATTCATAATTGAGTGTCTAATTCTACTTGAAGGAAAGCGAAGTATCTGCAGTTAAGTATATGCATTGTGACGAGTACAAGAGTTGCCTTGCAAAAGAAAGCGGAGAATATGTGCCTTATGATGTAAATGGGCAATATGGTCAGCTATTCACTATTATTGAAGAAAGGTAAGCAGTATAGTTCTTTATCGGGTCATTTTTCTGTCAAGCAGTGCATTATTCAATTTTGGAAGAGTCCAAATGGAATTTGAATGTGAATAATAGGAAACTATCATTAACAGTCTTCTAATTAATTAATAACAGGTCGTTGTAATATTTGTACTTCTCTCTTTCTTAATGAAATACATGCTCTGCACGTTCTCGAAAAAAATTAATAATTAATTCCTTGTTGATGAAAACGAAATGAAGTCCAAGATCGACCGTGCTGTAAGTTATAGAGTCTGGGATTGCTGGGGTGTCTACCATAGGCTTTCAAATTTATGAATCACGTTTTCATTTCATTCAACAGTCTTAAACTAAGGTATATTCGAAAGCACTTTTAAGGAGCTCATCATTGTTGAGGGAGCAAACCTCAGCTCTGTAGGAGCATGGCGCTCTGAAATGTACCGTATTACCCCTTATTCAACAAAGATGTACGAAGTGCATTGTCCTGTTTGGCCACTCATGTTTGCTGTCCAGGATACAAATTCTATATCTTGGGAATATAGGTCTAGCGCACTCATGTACTATATGTTTCAAGCAGTGTTATCAATAGACTAGGACCATGGAAGAATGATTTCTCTGTTTTTATTCCTTTTCCACTTTTCACTTTCAAGTGGTTCTATAGATCCTGACTTTTTGGTAAATCCTAGCATTGTTCATACAGTTTTATCAAGGATATCTTGCTTCAACTTGTATTTCTATCTTTGCAGGTATAAAAATGATATGGAGTCCCGTAGTTTAACCTTACAAAAGCAAATTAGTTGTTACGCTCCCATCCATTTGGAGCCAGATGTAAGTTTTCCTTTTGCCTGTCTAGCTTGGGATTCATTTCATAAACAATTAACCATTTTAGGCCTCATATTTTTTTTTGTGTGTGTGTGGCAACCCTTGATACCAGTTAAGTTATATGTATGGAACATAGAAACCATAAAAATGCTTCAATTATAGACAACCGCACATGCCTGAGTCTGTTTGACTAGAGTGCCACTGATGACCCACAAAATTTCTTATACAAGAAATTCAACCCTATGGCCTCCATGTAGCTCCGCTGGTAGCCTAAGGGAGATATTTATGCTTGAATTTCTTGTATGTTGTTTTTGCAGTTGACTAGTCTATCTGAAGGAGACAGGGAAGCCTTGGAATATATTCTTAAAGCATCAATAGTTATTGATGACATATTTTATGAGCAGGTACCTCTTTCCATCATATCTTGTTCCTAAAGTTTATCGTTGTTATGCAATCACTATTGTTCTAAACTTAGTAATCATTTTGTTTCCTTTTTTGCAACATCTTACTTCTTCGATTATCATTTAGTTATGGAATAGCAACAGAGTGCTCAGAGATTGGCTCAAAGCACGTGCAGAATCTTCTTCCTTCGACAAATTGAAGTGGGTGTATTACTCTATCAATAAAAGCCCCTGGTAATATTTCTTTTCTACAATGATGGATCTCTTAATTGATTGGAATATCTAATACATTATTTAATGAAAGGTCTGCATGTACGTCAACATCATTTTAGCAAAAAAATAAATAAAAATCTTATTATCAATAACTTGCCATCTTGTTGAAGGCTCACTCTTTTGCCAGTCGTGTTATGTCTTAAATCAGTGCTCTAGACTAACCTTTGCATACTTTGATTCAAATTTTATGTCATTTATATTATTTAGCATCTTAATAGATGCATTTCTTTCATATGTTTTGTAACAGGTCCTGCCTTGATGAAAATAAGGCTTTTCTGTCGACAGCAGATTCTGCCGTGAAATTACTCACAGATGCCACCAAGCCAGTTTCAGGATGGAAGGGGATTGAGTATCGAGCAGCATTTCCTTTAAATAAGCCTCCTGGTGCAAACTTCTATCCTCCTGATATGGACAAAAAGGTACAGTAGCATTTAATCATTTCTCTGTGTCTAGTGCTTAATGTACCAAGTAGAAAGATATATCCCGTTGCTGCATATTTTAGTGCCCTGTCAGCTTATTGCAGTTGTACATTTGATCTACACTTGATTTAATACTAACTGAAGTGGTTCCTTTTTTTTTGCATATTTATACTATCATTTAGGAGTTTGAACTATGGAAAAGTGGACTAACTGAGAAGGAACAAAAAGATGCTACTGGATTTTTTACCATCATAAAACGGCATGACTCCTTGTCGTCTTTATCAGAAGCACAGACGGATGGATCTGACCGGATCAAGGCTTCGGATGATCTTTGTGTTGTTCCATACTCCAAGGAGTATAGATCATCTCTCGAGAAAGCGTCGGAGCTTCTTCAGAAAGCATCAGAGTGTTCTGATTCTCCAAGGTAATAAAGTACAGTTTTCAGATTTTTAGGTTTTAATTCGTTTGTGTTAATTGATATTTTTTTTGGAGGGAAATAATCTTTGTTTTGTTCTTTTTAGTCTCAAGAATTTGCTCAGAACCAAGGCGAATGCTTTCCTTTCAAATGATTACTATGAATCTGATATAGCTTGGATGGAGTTGGTTAGTATCCAAACTGTTTAACGTCATATTCTTTTAGGGGAATTTAGCTTCATATTTTGTTTCCCTGAGTAAGTATTTAGTCAGATTACCTCTATTTATAGCATTCTTATCCTGTTTGCAGGACTCCAAGATAGATCTCACCATTGGCCCATATGAAACTTATGAAGATTGCCTTTTTAGTTATAAGGTATTTTTCTGAGAATCCTTGTCCCACCTGTTCTTGGCATCTCTCTGTTTGTTGGTCAAGTCTAGCATTGAAGCCTAACAGTGCACTTAGATGACACACAATTTTATTTTCTCATTTTTTTGTATCTTTTGGTCACTCTTCTATTTTATTTCACTGTTGCTAGTGGGTTAACACTAGTTATGGACTTACACCAAACTCAGCTTTCAAATAGAGCTAATTTTTAACCTTGCACCCCTACTACTTCTTCAATCTTAATCTATCCATACCCCAGGTATGAGGCCACCAATGTATTATGGCTTATGTCCTAGGATTTTGCACCAGTTAGGTATCACTTTCTTGCCCCTTGGCATGTATTACTGTTTCAAGCCTAGAGTATGGATGCTCTGCAATTAAGGGATACAACTGATTTCAGGAATCGTGCACATGCAAAAATTGTTCAGTGTTTGATTTGCACAGTACACATGGACCTTAATACGGTTCTCATTTATTTTTCACTAATACTCTCTTCTACTTCAAGTCAACTTTTGAAGCATTTGTTGGAATACGTGATGATGCAGCAACCTCTCAAGTTAAACTCTTTGGTGATCAACTCCAGGTAATCTAATTAAGTTTTATAAGCACATATTAAGCTTTGCTTTACATCAAATTTTATCTGCATTCAGGATTTGGAGAGAAATCTTCCACTTGACGATATTTTCAAATCAGACAATGTATCTGCAGCTCCAATTCGTGTGATCAACCTTCTTTACAATTCTGGGGTACGTTATTGCCTTATATTTTGTATAAAAAAAAAACTTATCAACCTACCTAGTACTCCCTCCATTTTCTTTTTGTTGTCGTTCAGACAAGATTTGGTAGTTCATTGCTAGTTCATTTTGGATGTCTGAAACGACAACAAAAAAAGAATGGAGGGAGTAGGTATTAGGTGATTTTTTTGCCTTAACAAAAGAAAAGAGGGGAAATTCTCATGGTTGAAATTGTTTGAATAATGCACAGACTTTCTCATTGACTGCCTAAACGTTTAGAAAGCCTGTCATTTTCCTGAGTCACGGAAAGAACTTGTAAATGTCATCGAAGCACCTATGGTTTCTTGTCCTTGGCCAACAGCTTCATGATGGGGACTAACAACTGTTGGTGCAGGATGTGAAAGGTCCACAAACTGTTGCTTTCAATTTACCAAATGATGAGCGGATTGTTAATGAGCGAGGAACTTCGATGGTCATGCTTAAAAATATTTCAGAAGCCAAGTATGCCTTTCTGATTCTCCTCAATAAATTGAATTGCCAGCAGCAGATTAAGGCAAACTTTTTTGTTCCTATGGAACATGCTAATTTCAACAATTGTTATCATATCCGTTATTCAGGTTCAAGCATATTTTGAAGCCTATAGCCGATGCCTGCATCAGAGAGGAGCAGAAGGGTTATGTTGATTTCGAGCCATATTATACTCATATTGTTTGCCATGAGTGCTGCCATGGAATTGGACCTCATTCCATCGTCCTTCCATGTGGTAAAAAGTCAACAGTTAGAATGGTGCGTATGCAAATATCAGTAAAAGAAAAGCTTTGTTGGACTTGTGTAATGCCGGCAAAAAATGTTCTATTTTCCCTCGACAATGTTCCTATTTCTCTACTATTTTAAACTAAGAAAACACTGTTTCCACTTGTATACAGATCTCAAAATGACCAAAACTACACAAATGAACATTTTACAAATAATAAATATAAAAGATTTTAATAAAGAAGGATGTATTGTTCCAGATTGAGTATTATAATTTTATTTTATCTAAAAGAATCATTGCTACGTGATCCAGCATCTTTACTTTCTGCATTACATTTTTAGTCTCTTGCATTTTATCCCACCAAGTTGAGCGTATTCAACTTGCCTTCTTCGTGTATAGGAACTTCAAGAATTCCATTCAGCATTGGAGGAGGCAAAAGCTGATATAGTTGGCCTCTGGGCACTGAATTATCTTATGAAGAAGGTCAGTTATCATGATACGTGTTCCCTGGAATGTTCCCTGGACCAGAAATTCAAATCCTATTGTTTCCTTAATGAATATTGGGAATTTGTTACTAAAATTGTTACTGTCATCAACTTAGTTTCTTGTTATTTTTGTTTCTGTAATACTTTTGCACCTCTTATATCAGGAATTGGTTCCTCAAAGTCTATCGAAATCCATGTACGTATCTTTCCTGGCTGGGTGCTTCCGGTCAATCCGCTTTGGACTGGAAGAAGCTCATGGGTAAGGCTACATGGCTATATCTTCCCTGCTAAGCAAACTGAACTCGAATAGGAGTGGGAGAAAGAATAAAAGATACTTCCTTAGCATTTCCATGCCGCACTGAACACCTACCGATAAGTTGACTGCTATTGTATATCTGATGAATGTAGAAAAGGACAAGCCTTGCAATTTAACTGGTTGTATGACAAAGGCGCTTTCATCTTGCACTCAGATGGAACATTCTCGGTTGATTTTACTAAGGTAACTATAAATTATGTCTACTAGTTCCATTATGTTAGCATTGCTCTGCTATCAATGCTTATTAGATTAAATTTCTGTTGTGGAAGGTTGAGGATGCTGTAGAAAGCCTCGGCAGGGAGATCCTGACTATACAGGCCAAGGGCGATAAGCATGCTGCTCAGTGTCTTCTCCAGTCCTGTGCAACCTTGACGCAACCATTGCGTGTGGCATTGGAGAAGATTGAACACATGCAGGTAGGTGCTGCAGAATTTAACTTTAGAGAGATTTTGTAAATTTGTATTATTTTCATTTAGGTGGAGCAAACAAGCTGTACAACAGCCTTTAAAAGCTTATTTATGTTCATTTCCAGGTACCTGTTGATATTGCCCCAATATTTGGCACAGCAAACAAGTTGATTACAACATTTAACTAGCCGGGCTCAACAATTCTACATGCATTGTGAGGGACGTTCAAGGTGATGCCCCATGCCGATCAAAGCGGGTGAGAAGTGTTGGAATAAGTGATCAGTTGTCCCGCTGGCATGCACAATATACTAATTTAAGTGATCAGTTGTGAAATATTTTGCAAGAATGGAACCATTCCTATCCCCATCCTTACAAATGATCTAAGGCAGCATTACATTCGAACCAAACGAGAGCTTATAACACGGGAAAGCAACCTTACCACCGTTGCAAAAATTTTCCTCCTGCGATCCCTGTTCTAATTGTGGTATTCAAAACAAATTGCATTGGACGGGCTATACCCATTTAAACCAAACACGTCATGCGATATTTCTGATTATGGATTATAAGCAACTCACGATCTTTTTGATGAAACTCACAATCTTTCTGCTTGTATTATAATCGAGTGAAGGAAAACAAGCCAAGACAGCTTGAACTCAATTCCAAATCTAAAAATAACAGAGGAACCCCAGCACCAAACAACCTCCTGACAACACGTCTTCTGACAATCTCTCGACGGAAAACAACCGTCAGAAGAAACTTTGCTAGCCGATTCCCATGGATGCCTTCGAGATCGCTCTAAACCATCGTGGAGAAGAGGATTTGGTTGGTGTCTTCCACCCTGTCCTCCCCTGCAATTCACCGTGAACCATCAACTAAGAATCACCCAACTGGCGGCAAATCAAATCAAATCAAAGAAGAACGCGGGAGCCTACCTTTGATGGGCATCACGTGAGCTGTCCACTCATCGATCACCTCGTTGAGGCTGTTGTGTGCGGCGGCGTCGGCCTCAGGCACGGGAGGCAACCCTGATGCCGTGAGCAGCCGCCGCGTCGCGCTTCGCCGCGCCGTCAGGCTCGTCTGCATCTTGTCAATCAGCTCCTGCGCGGAAAGTGAAGCCACCGCCGGATCAGTCGCGCAATTCAAGGAGACACGGCGATGAAACGGATTGGAGGTTAGGGTTTAGGAAGGGGGGGCACCACCTGCTTCTGGGCGAGGAGGTCGCGGCAGAGCTCCTTGAGCGCGGCCACCTCCTCCTGGATCCGCTTCACACGCGCCACCAGCTTCGCCGGGTTCGCCTGCAACCGCCGCCGCAGATCCCGTCAGCCGCGCCGCCGGAATGAGCGGCTAATAAAGAGGAGCGGGAGGGAGGAGAGGGTACTGACATGGTCGGGGTAGGAGGCGCGGAACTCGAGGTCGAGGCGGCGCTGCACGTCGGCGAGGGCCGTGGTGGCGTTGGCGAGCGTGGAAAGCAAGTCGCTCGCCGCCGGGTGGTACCGCGCCGGCCGCCCGCTCGGATCCGCCATCCCTCCGCGACGATACGATTTTTGCTGCGATTTTCTGGTGCTTTTGTTTCTTTATTTGCCGCCACTGATTTCGAATGGCGCGAGCGGGAAAAGCCTCTTCTTCATTTCCAGTGCATGACAGCCTCTCAGTTAGTTTAATCCCATAAAATTTCCCATTCTTTTCTCATGATTACCGTAGGACCATGACTTTTTGTGTGTTTTGTTTATTATTATTTTCTGTTTGAAACAAATATAATATGTTCAGTAGACTGCAGCTACTGCTGTAGAAAAATAATTGCGAACAATGAGTAGCTACTGCAGGCGAACAAGGTGAATATTGCAGCCCAAACAGGACCTCTGAATTGGCTAAACGCCTCCAGCCAAGCAGCACGTTTCACATGCCTTACTGATCAGAGACTAATAAGTTATCCACACAAAAGCTTCAAAAGTACAACAGAATTGAACAGATAAGAGCTAGTAATCAATAGGGAAATTCAATAGATCTGTAAGACTTTCGCTCTGGATGATATACATCTCGAATTAACCAGGTTCTCAAGAGTAAAAGAATAATGATACTTTCTTTACATGGTTCAACAAGTCTATTTTTATCAAAAAGTACAAAAACGTTTAGTCGACAGTTCATTCACATAGCAAAGAAAAATTAGAGGCAAGAAAGGAAATGGATGAACTGATAACGACGTATCTCTGTTGTTGATACTTTGCACTTTGCACAGTTCTTCCCAAGATTCCTCGCAGCAAAAAAGCAGGTTGAAAGAAGGGCGCCATGACGGACATTCTGGAAAATCTTCAGAGTTCCAACTACCATGGAAACGCCACTAGGAAAACTGCAGAAGCCTGCTGCAGATACTACACCCCGCGATATGGGTCACAAAATCTAATTAAGCATTCTATCAAAAAGGAGGGAAAAACAGCATCTCGCATTGCATAAGTATGCTTTATTGTGTAGAGGAAGGGCTCATCTGTTTCAGAAAGAATTTTTCAGACTTCTGCTGACTATCTGAGAATGCATGTACCTTCCTTAGCTTGCGACCACAATGGCCTCAACCTCTCCATCACTGTAATCCGCCCAGGATTTGGGCTGCTCGGTTGCATTTGAATCATCGGTGCCATCTTTCACCGCTTCTGCTTTGTGTACAACATCAGAAGCCACGGTTTGCTCAAGCTCCACTTCGCCATCATTACATTCTGTGCTCTTTTCATTCGTGTTGTGATTTTCACCGCCAGTCTCATCATTGACTCCACTTGGTGTGTCATTACCTTCAGGACTGGTCTGGTTACATTCAGAAACTTGTGGGGATGGAGTTATCGGTGATTCTACAGTACCATCTGGAGAGGATGCAATGCCACTTGGTGAGGTTAAAGGACCATTTGGAGATGCTGGGTGTCCATTAGGACTCCGAGATTGACCTGGCACAAACTCCGGAGCATTAGGGTTCATTTTGGGGGCAGAAGTGTTTGTTTCTGTAAGGCCTTCACCACTTGGCAACACAGTCTTATTACGAGGTCCCCGATGCCCTGATCTTTGGCAACACAGTCTTATTACGAGGTCCTCGATGCCCTGATCTGTTGTATCCCCCAGCCAGACGTGGACCATAAGGGACCCTTGCAGTCGCAGATTGGTGAGGATGCTTACGGAGAGGGATGGACAACATAGGAGGCACATTGGCTGGGGATGGCAATAGTCCCCCATGCTCTCTGAAGCCTGGTACAGCCATTGAACCAAAAGCTGGTACAGTGGATGGATTGAATGGAGCGGCGGCAGCAGAAAGCTTACTGCTTATCTCTTTGGCACCTTCAACAGGCGTATCATTCTTTTCACTCTCAGATGGTGAAGACTTCTCATTTTCACCTCCACTAGACAACTGTTCTGGTGTATCCTCTCCAACATCTCTTTCATCGTCATTGGAAGAAGAATCATTTGCCTCATTCACAACTGGTGCTTCTTCATTTGGAGTGTTAGCCTCAGTTTGCTTTGCTATTGATTCAGATGATGTTGCTGTTGGATCTGAGGTCTTCTCAGATTCAGTTTCTGACTGGTTCAAACCTACTGGGACATCCGTTCGCTCAGATTTGCCATCATCTGTTGCTTTAGATACTTGTGAAGCATTGCCCTTTGGTGACACTTCTGTAGCTCCATCTTTCTCTTCAGATGGGTGACCATTGTTTTCTTTTGCAGTCTTAACACTTTCAAGGTTTGCACCTTTCTCCTCTGCATGTACATCATTCAGTGCTTTGACAAGGGTCCCTGGTGCAGCTATCGCCACTTCCTTGTATGAAAGTGACTTCCTCACTGTTTGGCTGGTTATGGGTGCTGTGGAATGCATCACCTTGGCTGCAGTAGTGGCAGCACTTGCTGGTTTGGAACTAGGATTGGACGAATTCTCTCCACCATTTGATGAGACAGCAGGGCTAACTGCTTTGGAGTTAAAGCTAGAACTTTTCGCCAATTTCTTTGCAACAGGACTTGAAGAGACGGCTGCTGCAGTCTCATTAGGTGAAACTCGAGGGGACGAGAAGTTAGATGGAGTTCTTCCTTTGTATCTTCCATTCTCACTATGAAGTGCATTGGTATTGATCTTTGCCAGATTTGGCCTTCTCGTGCCTGGACCAGCTTTGCGGTGCCCTGTGGATCGGCCCTTTGGAACAGCCTCTTGCCACCCCTCATCTGATGTGTACTCTTCAGTAAAATCATCTTGAGGTAGGTGGATTGTTGGAATTTCGTCTTTTATTTTCACATGTTCAACAATGGTTCCATTCTCTTTGACTCCAGAATTTTCCTTCTCAGTTAACAAATGATCATTCTTAGATGGAGGGCTCCTTTGATCTTCATCATCAACTATTTCAGATGAATTTTGCCCAGCTCGGCCTTTGATCTATGTTTTAACGCACATATGAGAATGACCATTGGAGGAATATAAATGTACTGTACTGTAGTCTCAATGGACGACCCTGGTTATGAAAATACCTTTGCACGGGCTTGTTTCTTCTGGAGTTCCTTAGCCTTGAGCTCATCGTCCGGATTGATGTAATCCAGAAGATCTGATACACTGACAAAGAAAGATAGAATATCAATGCTTATGCAGCAAACGATCTTCTAAAGCATATCCGCAATATATTTGTTCGTATTTTACCATATAGGCCACTATAGTCTACACTGCCTCTGACAGAATTGGGTACAAGGTAATGTTCTCAAGTTAAGAGCAAGGTATCCCCCCCCCCCGAAAAAAAACGTTAAGAGCAAGCTATCATTTCTACAATCCATATTAACATATAAAAGATTAAACTAATACTCACTAGAAAATTGAATAAAACCTGCTCCTCAATTTTGCAGTTCTCCAATTAACATATTTGGCAAATAAAATTGACCGTGACTTATACCTAAGATGGCCTCTGCTTGCTATTGAAGCATCAGGCTTTGGAGTACCATTACGTGCTGCTTCCTGTTGTTCTAGTGCCTTGGACTCGAAGTATTCCAGCCAAGCAGCAGCATCCTGTGAAAAATACGGTTATTAGATTCCCTTGTGCAATAACAAATACTAAGTCGAAAGATGCCAAATCAGGAAATAGGTTTTGTCATACCTGTGTCCGCAGATCTTCTGATCCAAGCTTTGCTTGAAGTATCCGTAAAGTTGTCTTTTCATGTTGGACACTCAAAGAGTATGCTTCCATTAAAGACAAAGCAATAGCAATAGCATGATAACTAGCCGCAGTCTGTTAATAAGACATAGAGGCATAAGATATCCTTTCAGCGTCAGGCTTTGTTTACATCATGGAACGGTATTCTAAATTTTAGAAAGAAGCAAGTGTAGATATAAAAAATGATGTGACCAGTTACTAAAGTGTGCAACAATTATGTCTGAGAGCAAATATATAGTCACACCAAAGTATTATAGGAGCTTGTGCTACACACCTGTATATGATCAGCACCAAGTAACCGCTGGTTGCATTTTAGAGCTTCGTGCAGGTAACGGAGAGCAACATGAACATTACCCAACCCTTCTTCCATCATTGCAACATTGATGTAAGTTGCAGCAGTGTTAGGATGTGATGGGCCACATGTGAGGTGCAAAAGATACAGTGCACGATTCACATACCTGAAAGATAGCAATCAGAACACAATGCAGTTGAAACTTTAAAATGGGTAAAAGAAACAAACTCCAAAGGAAAGTGTAAACAAAAAAACAGATAATGTCATCCATTGTTTAGCATGTCAGCTTAAGTAAATGACAGAGTTCGCTTACTTTAGTGCCAGTTCTGTGTGTTGCAAGCGATAGTAGAAAACAGCAAGATCTCCATAGCTTTTCATTGTATCTGGGTGGTCAAGTCCAAGTTCCCTCTCATTAATATCCAAAGCCTTCTGTTGATAGATGGTTGCCTGGTTCAAAGAGCAACAACATTTATAAAGCAGCATTTACATGTATACAGTGAACAATGTTTCTATGCAAAGAACTAAAACCTTGCAAGTGTGGGTTCACTCCAGGTAACTTGCAGGAGTTACATTATTGCATTGACTACACTAAATCAGCTTTACATGCTACAATATACACATGATCATCAAGTTCAAGCATTGACCAACATACGATCCAGTGTTGAATAAGAAGGTGATATGCCTAGAGTCATGATGTAATTACACAACCAACTATCTGCACATGTGATAATTCTTATGTAATTTAATTTGACCGATACTACAGAACAATATTGAGAACTACTGGTGAATTCCCAAAAAAAATATACCTGGTTGAAGTCGCCAGTATGATAAAGCACTACTGCCAGAAGGCTATATGCTCCTGCAGTCATTCTGTGATAAGGACCACAAACAGCAACAAGTTTTGCAAGAGCCTGCACGATCATTGGTAATCATTTAGATTTTTGTTAGGTTAAATGAATGCAGTATCATGCAATAACTCATCGCATACGGATGCAACAGTAAGACAAGGTACCTTTGTGCCATAATTAACAGCATCCTCAAGTTTTCCTTTATCTAGGAAAGTTTTGGATGACTCCAACAGGGTACGGCCATCAGCTGATGAGCATGCAACATGCTGCAGATAGAAACTGGTAAATATCCATTAAGTCATTATATGTATTTTCATCTACATTTACAGAAAATTAAAATATTACCTTGTAGATAGGGACGACACTGATAATATCTGCCTTTCTGAACGGATGTGGCATATCCATGTCATAATCTTTTGTTACTAGCTCAAGTCCTACCTACATTGCAGGAGTTGTTATCCAAACCGGTTCTAGAGGAAACAGATATAACCTAAAATGTTGGAGCTCACGAAAAGGAAAACGACAGCATTTAGTTATTACCTTATGGCAGAGGCCACGGAGAATGGCGTACTTTCTTAGATCAGTACAATGTTCGTCTTTCCACATCCAGCCAAATCTCTTTATTAGAAAGACCTCCAGCCACCTTTTCCTGAGATTATGATCCTCACCGCACATGCCATTGTCATTTTCTTCTGGAAATGGTCCCAGCAAGATACTTAAACATGATGCAACTGAGTCAGCCATGTTATTTATATCATCAACAGCTGCAATAACAGACCGAAGTATGTGCTTAAATGCTCGAACTACCATCTCATGTATGCACAGGGACTGTATATGTGGGAGCTTATCAGAAAGCTCAACCTGAAATAAAGAAAAAATATAAGAGCATCTCAGTTTTTTATTCTCTTATTTCTTCAAAACATTCTCTCTCTTTTTTTTGCAACTTGAAATAAATCGTGAACTTGACGAGCTACATAGTATGTACCACTCGTCCCAGTGAGCGCATCTGGAGGCCCCTAGTGTGCATAAAATCAGTCAGTGTCCTTCCATCAACAGGGGATAGCTCAAGTGAACCAAAATCTGCTACCTGATAACACAGAAGGGTGACAAATTACTGTCTGACTCAGAATATAGGTTTGAAATTGCATTATGATAAGCACGTTACCAATTTGGGCAGTGCGGTATCATCGTAATATTTGTGTGCCATCTCAATCAGTTCCTCCAGTGACTGCAATTAAAGAACTGAATCAAAAAACATAATGCAACAATAAAGAATGGGAGGGGAAAAAGAAAAAAAGAAAAGTCCCTTTGACCTAAAGTACCATACCGCTCAGGTTCGTGCAGTAACACGATATTCACCAAATGGCTAATTCTATGCAATAGGTGAGATGGCTAACGCGATAAGCTATAATACACAGTATACACTAATGATCGCTAAGAAAAACCTCTTCTTCTTCAGATCATGTTATGCATTTATAGAGGTACATTTGATGAACAAATAATAATAATGCAGTGACATTTGAATACACAGCAACCACAAGTGAATTTGTATGGCTTTTTCACTTGGACATCTAGGTGATGTGATGTTTGAAGGAGCAGGGGTGTCATAAAAAGTAGCTAGTATACCCTAAAAAAGATAAGAATCTCCAAAGGCAACATGATTGAGGAAAAACCTTAGCATGAAGTCCAGTTTCAGATTCCCTTAGCCTTTGGAAAGCGGCTTCTGGAAGCAATCTCCGCAGGCTAGCCTCCTTCTCCTCCTTTGTACTGCCAGTATCGTCTGTATGTGCATCATTTGGATTAGGTGAAGAATTTTCTTTGGCATGTGAACCTTTTCCACTCTTGTCATCTGCCTTCTTCTTGATTTCCTTTAGCTGGCCAAATTGCTTTCCCAGGCCCTTTACTGTTGGGACATCCTTAGTCTCTTCACTTTTCTTAGTTTCAGTCTTCTCAGAAGCCTGGTTCTGTAGATGTTGTACCCAGCAAGCACCAAGTTCCCATCTGATTGGTCTTGTTACTGAAGGAGCCTCACTTTCAAGCTTCTCAAGGCTATCTGTTAGTATCTTCCTGACAATACTTCTCGTAGCCTCATTCTCTTGAGGATCACAACTCTGTAACCGCTGAACTCCTCCAGATGATTGAGCACATGATTTATGAAGCAGCATTCTTAAGCTGCAAAAGGAAACGATCATGTTGGTCTTATCCAAACAAATGTGATAAGATGAAAGTTGTTCGAGTTGACACTGATAAGTGCCAACAATTGATCTAACAGACATAGCTGAAGTAAAATACTTAAGATCAATCAGATGTGCATATACATTGTTGTTAAGCATTTTTCAATTGAAGCATAAGAATACAATACATCATATTAAGTTGTAACTACTAACCTATTAACATTGAGAGCATTGCTTCCACCATCAGGCTGGTCTTCAATATGAATGTCCTGTTGTGCTAGAGATGCAGCTGTCAGTTGAGTATCGACTGGAACTTGGACAACGGCTGTATATCCACAATGCTTTACAACAACCACACCAAGAGTGGGAGTGTCCTGTAAACCAATAGAACGAATTCAACACTTAGTCAAAGAATTAAAATGCAAACAGCCTGTATTGAATGAAGTCTTACATGTACTGTTGCACTCTCATCAGCAGTAATGCCTTTTAACAAGTTTCTCCGAGCAAGCTCATCTGAAGACATCCCTGGCGCCTGACTTCCATCCAACTTAACATCTGACTTAGAACTTGCATCTGCTTTGTCCTTTGTGACTATTATTTTCATATCACCTATTTGCTCTTCATGCAAGACTGAACTTGTGGTGTCATTTGTTGCTTCAAGTGAGCTCGTATGGTTGGAAATAAGTTTCTGAACAGCTGCAACAGCTTTGAATACTGCGACATCAACAAATAAACTATGTAGTAGAAAAGCCTTCCTGTCTCGAACTTGCCTCTCCTCGGCTGTTTTACAGGGCATGGCGGCAAGGATTGCAAATTCCTTCGCCCATGGTCTATGGTCGTGCTTTCCATCTCTTCCCTGACCACCACCATTTCCACCCCATGTTTCATCTTCTGTTGGAAGAGGTGGGAACACTGATGGTGAATCGGCAACAACAGGGGGAACCACCCAGGTGTTTGATCGGAATCCATAAGGAAGATTTCCAAACTGATATGGAATGCAATTTAAAAGTGAGTTTAAGTATCCAGATTACAGTAGTGATCACGCATGCAAACAGTGGTCCATGAAAAATAACAACTACACAGATATAATTACCCTCAAATAAATAACTACACATATTCAGTTAAAAAAAAGTATCACCTTGTTGTGCTCTACAAATGCCTTCATCAGAGCCTTGTAAGCCTTAAGATTGCAAACCATTTTGATGTCAATAATCAGTCCTCCATAAAAATCAAGTCATATAGGATCTAATGTTACTTACTCCATCAAATGCACGACTTGTCTGCTGCAGCAACCCCACAAGAGAGCGGCTGATGAGTGTTCGCTTCCCTGACGGATAGAACCCTTCTTTGGATGCTACAATTGTCACCGGTTTCCCACTACAAACCCTCACCTGCGTATGAAAAAATTTCAGATGACCTTTTGCAAAACATGTGTGCTAATAGAATTGGCGTCTTTGAACATTTTATACAGAGATTATCATTTGCACATTTTAAGATACTGCTCATTTCGAGAAAATAACTTCAGAAATTTTGAATCAAACCCACATCGATCTGGAAGAAGTCATCCTCTCTCTTGTCATCGACAAATGGGCGTGTCGACCTCCTAATGTCTGCAGTCAATCACATTCAATTCACAAAACAAGAACAATAAAGAGTCTAAATGCGAGAATGGTCGAAGCTAGTCATCTGAGCCAAATGTGCTAGGAAAAAAAAACAGAGAAAAAAAAAACTACATCAAAATAGCAGCACTAGCACTCACAATGCAGAGGTGGCGTGAGGTGCGAGAACGTGAAGAAGTCGTAGTACTGCCCCAGCTTCGGGGGCGGATACATGGGCTCCTCGCCACCTGACACGGCACCAGGCGCCGGCTTACCGGGCGAGCCGAGCTTAGCGGCCTCGGACGCGGCGGCATCGGGGGACGCGGGCTTCTGCTCCGGTTTCTTCGTCCCGAACGCGGTGGTGCAGGCGACGATGTCGAGCAGCCGCCGCACGTGCGCGATGGCGAGCTCCTCCGTGTAGTCGTCTGCAGACGACGGCGATTCGCCGGCGGGTCAGTGACACTGCGGCGGACGGCGGTTGCCGCATTTTGCATTTTGGACCTCGTAGAATTCGGTAGTCACGGCTCTTACCTTCGACGATGCTGAGGTGGCAGGGTTTCAGGGAGGCGACCTCCACCGTGTCCTTGAGCTGGGCCCCACGAACCTGCATTGAGCACGGACAAGCGACCAGGCTGTCAGCGGCGTGATGTCGAGGCCGATACGAGCGTGATGTCAGGTTACCTTTGGGCCCGGGCCCTTACCTCGTGGGACAGGGAGTAGCTGGTGAGGTGGCAGGTGTCCACGTGTACGGCCAGGAGCTTTCGGATGTCGAGGATCCTGTCCGTTGATATGCCCTGTAGGAAAAAACATGGATGCATTGGTCAGTGAAAATGCAGCAGAAGAATGGAATGAACGAAAACTCGTATACAATTTAAAATATGATTTGTAACCTGGAACAAGTGCATCCGTCTATGGATTAATTCCTCAAAAAAAAATAACCGAACTATTGTTGTTTGTTTGAGAAATAAAAAAAGTTGCCAAAGTTTGCCTCTCTCAATGCAAAATAGGTTTAGCCACCAAAATTCTCACACTGAAACAGCTTAAATTATGGTACTTGTTACTAGCGCGTACGCTCTTGATCACATACTACCTCATGTCCAGACATCAGAGCTAAATCAAATTTGAACCAAATATCAGCCAGACGTAGCCTGACCTAAACACTTGTGCACATTGAATGATGTTAATATGCACATGATTTTCATGCATTTGTATTTACTTAATTATTGCAGTATTGCAATTACGACGGTTATAGGAAATTCTAAGGTGGAAGGATTGTTAGCATGCATGCCTGTGGTCGAACTCGAAGCAAAACGGGAGCACAGATTTTGCAAGCATAGGAAATTCTAAGCTTGTGGGAAAAAGGCCCGTGTTTTGCGGGCAGTGCATGGGGATTCTCGTAAAATTCATGCAAGAAAAGTTTTCTGTCAAGTTGCTCTTACCTTGAGCGTGAGGTGCGTGTAGTCCGGCGTCTCAACTGTGACATCGAGAACGGTGGGCAAAACTGCAGCAAGAGTTCCACCGAGCAATTCAGTTAACATAGTATTATCACGCAAATCAATGAAATTAACAATCTGCAAACTACTTGAAAATGATATATCTTCACGAGCAATTCTCCACTTTATTTGAATGAAACAGTTTGGCTCCCTTGGGAAGACCATTAATCGCTTGAAATTCTGAGCAACTAATTCGCATGAAAGAATCGGTAGCTTGCGCAATTCTCTGCACCTTTCTCTTCCTTCTTCTTCTTGTCACCCTTGGCCTTCGGCTTGGCCTTCCCTGCCTTGGGCGCCATGTCCCCAACAAGCTAACCAAGCTCTGCACTGCAACCTCGCAACCTTATCGCCACCAATAGAGACTCCGAAGAAACAAACAGGCTAAGGTGCCCTTCGCATTGCAGTGAAGCAGAGTTGGTAGCTCTGGAAGGAGGAGATAGCAGGCGATAGGGGCAGTGGAGAGGTAGAGAGAGAGGATAAGGTGTTTATGGGAATATATAGTCGTCGTAGGTGCTGCTAAGCTTGGACTAGTGCTCCTGAACCTGAAGAGGTTTTGGCAGAATTAAAAGACGACATGAGCAGAATATAGCAGTGAATATCTCACTGATGAAATGGATGGAATGATTTTTAAGAAGTGATGATTTCTGCTAACATCTTGTCGGCCAAATGACACCTGGCTGTATTTATGAAAATGTTGTCTGTACGGCTGGACTGTCCGACCCAGCCGTCCGACCAATACAAATGAACCTGTAACAGTTAATGTTGGTCGTACTTCTAGGTCGGACAGTCCAAGTACGTCTAGTGGCGCTCCTGTATGTATTTATGTCTGCTCCGCAAATCATAGTTAGTCACTACCTAATTTGATTTTTAGTTTCTTTCCCAATAAAGGCTCTTCTAAATAAGCGTGACCTGTGTTTCTGAATTTTTCGAGAAAGCGATGCAATTATCTGACGAACTCATGGTGCAGGAGTATCCACCTGCACTTTTACGTTTATACGGTGTCCGGTTAGCCTCTAGAAGTCGGGGGAGACCTGTGAGGATTTCCTTTTACCTGCTGGTAGGAATAATGTGCGCCACAGAATCGCTGGTCCAGTTTGCAAATTCGGTTCCTCAGGACAAACAAACACTGACCGCCTGTCTACAAGAGAACAAACAAGCACTGAACTTTTGACGGTTCTATTTGTTTGTCCTTCCAAACCCAGAGCTCCAGAACCGGAAAAAAAAAACTTGAACCATTCTGAAACAAGCGTAGTAGTATGCTGCAACTCCTCTCCTGCAGCTTGTGAGTTCATGAACTTTCAGTTCGTTTCTCTGAAGATGACAAACGCAGTGCCAGTAGCTTCAGTTCGGGGTCCGAGTTCTGTTGGCCATTTTTAACCTGCCAGGATAAAACGGCGTGCAGCGCAGAAATGGGGTGACAGAACAACGGCGGGAGCAGAGGCGAGTTGTACTTGTAGGCTTGCGCGGCGCGCGTGTGCGGAGAGCAACGGATGCGGTGGTGGGCTTGGCGGGACGCGGTCGCGGGAACCAATGGCCACCGGCAGCATCCTCACCTCATCCGGGCCTCCCTATCGCGCCCGCCCAATCCCATCTCCCCACGGCCGTCGTCCGTCTCATCACAATCTCGCGTCCCCGGGTGGGTCGTCGCCCTCCTAGTCCTATCTGCCGCTGCTGCTACGCTGGCCCCGCCACGAGGCCTATCTCGCCGTGGCTCGCGGCCACACGTTTGTCACCGCGCCACCACGGTGTTTCTCACCGCGGCCGTGCGTGCGTTCGGTTAGGCGTCTCCGCGTCCGCCATTTTGGAGGGTTGCATGCAAGCGCCCTTGCGCTGAGTTCACTGTTCACGACGCGACGCCGGCCGTGGCGAGGTGCGATCTGGCATCGAGCGCGTTTCGGGCAAGTGGTGGTGGACGCGGGGGTGCGCCCGTGTTGGCACTTGCATGTGGGTGTGTAGTGGTGGTGAATGGGAAATGTAAAAGCAAAAGATTTTTCTTTTTCTGATTACACAGTACAACTCAGACAATTATAATATGCACGCACACTCATCTTTATGAAAGTACATACGCGAACCCTACTTCTATGAGCATCTTCGAATACTGAGCCGGTAAATCCTCGAGATTGATAAAGTCACCACTGACGCCTCGCTGTCGACGGCTGCGTCGCCTACTGCTGAAAGCACAAAGCCGTTAAATTTTAAAAAAATCGCTTCACTAAGAGGCGAACCCAGAACCTCAAAAGTACTACTTAGATGTCTTAACCACTAGACCAATACATCTTTCACCGTAAAATATCTGTTCCGACAACCTGGGGAGCTTCCTGCTCGTGGACTCACGGTAGTGTTCGAGTATTCTTGCTCCTGTTAATGGTGGAGTTCATTTTCTTTACGACAGGCTATGAACTACTTGAGTATGATTTAATTCCAATAAGAAATACTGGGTTTTTAAGGTAAATTCTTCTGTCCACCTTTGTAACAAAGAAATACTGGTTTTTTTGGATGAAAAGAAATAGGGTTAAGGACGCGTTTCTCGGGTTCTGTTTGTTCATCTGTCCATGTTTGCGTGTGAGGCGCAAGCTCGGCAACGGGAACACGAGATTCGTGAGTGGACCCAATTCTGCAGCATTGTGGGCCTCGTGCCCCTCGTTGCAGGCCTCAAATCTGGATACGGCCCATACCAAACGGCTCCGTGTGGTCCTTGTCCGCTTGTCAGTGGCGTGGCATTCACGCAGTACGGGTGGGTCGTCACGCCTCCACTGCGCCCACCGCTGCCTACGACGCCGCAGGAAACCGATCCCCTTCCCTCTTTCCCGTTCCCCTTCGCCCACCGCACCGAGCTCACCATGTCGACGGAGTTCACGGCGGCGCAGCTGCGGGCGTACGACGGCAGCGACCCGTCCAAGCCGATCTACCTCGCCGTCCGCGGCAAGGTCTACGATGTCACCTCCGGCCGCAGCTTCTACGGCCCCGGCGGATCCTACGCCATGTTCGCCGGCCGCGAGGCCAGCCGCGCCCTCGGCAAGATGTCCAAGGACGAGGCCGACATCTCCGGGGACCTCTCCGGCCTCACCGAGAAGGAGCTCGGCGTCCTCGCCGACTGGGAGACCAAGTTCCAGGCCAAGTACCCCGTCGTCGGCCGCCTCGTCGACGCCTGAACTAGAGAGATCTCAGCTGAAACCCCCCAAATCAGCCGCGATCGCTATGCGGCAAGTATTACTGTGACTGTGTATCCTACCCTATCTTGTGCTTGCTGGCTACATTAGCTGCCCAATAATCTGATTGAAGGATTTGTGTGCTCGCTGTATAACTCCCTGCGTACTGAACTGGTATCAGTCAGGCTATGTGTGCTTGCTTGCTTGCTATGTAACTAGTCCAATAATCTCAATGAAAGTTTGGGGTCGGTTTAAGACTTTAGCTATTGCAGCTTGATGTCTGACGTTATAGGCTGTTTTGGAGCTTGATTTACCTTTTATGGAAACAATGATTTCGTTTGAGTCTGTGTGGGCAATGGACAGGACAGCCCAATTTTCGTTGCCTGTGTTGTCAGTCTACCATGCCGCCTGCTATCTGTAACATCAGCACCGTCCTCCTACACAGTTAAGGATTTTTCCTCTTTTGTTCCACCATTTTTTCCCTGCTACTCCTGCAAACAGCGTTGGCAGTCAGGATATATATGCTTGCTCACCTCTATGATCTTTATTCTTATGCTATCCAATTATCTTTTGTTGAAGGATTTGTTTTGATGGGTTAAAGGCCCTTCATCTATGTGGATGCAGGGGTCCCTGCACCTGAGCCTGACTCCATGCATTGAGTTTTTGGCTTAGTTGCCCTTATAATTGTGACTTGATTTTCCTTTTTCAAAAAAATAAAAATAATTGTCACTTGATTTCAGATGCAACATGCTGTTTTATAAGTGATATTTAACTTTTAGATAACCCTGTACAGAAGCATGTTCGATCCTATGCTCAAGGTCAATTTTTCCGTGTTTGGCCTAACAGTTTCAAGGATTGTGCTAATCCAACAGCCACATTGAAATAGTTTCCTATGTGGTGATTTTTTTTTTTGGGAATGTTCTTTTTAGTTCCTTTTGGCTTCCAATTGATGGATCAGGATCACCATGGATGTTAACTGGTACTCCGTATGGTTTTTAATTGATAATATTTGGGCAACTTCTGTAGCTCAACGATGGATTAAAAACATAGTCTTGACATTATCCATTGAAAAAACAGAGGGAGTAAAAGTGTTGGGGCTGCGGGGCTGCGTCTGTCTGACAGATGATTTGGATTTTGGATTGTGATGATTGCAACAAGTTATGGTTTGCCTTTTGTTGTTTGAATTATCTGTTGAGGGCAAGGTCACAGACGCCTGTTGAGCTGTTAAAGCTTCCAATTTCTGAAGTCGTCTTCGTTCAGTTGATTCTTGTTGCATAGGTACCCATTGTGCCCACTGAATCTTATACTGCGAAATGGGTTCTTTTTGCTATTCACCTCTAGTGGAAAAGATAGGGTGCGGCGACTGATGTTGGCTTGTTAGCTGATGTGGCTGTTAACCTGATGTCATGCTTAAGTAGGCTCGTTTCATTGAGTTTGGATTGGCAGTGTTATGATCCTTTTTTTTTTACCACTAACTCTACCTCTGGGTCTTTTTTTGTGTGTTTCTCTTGTTCTTGTCTCTTGTGGGTTTCATCTCTAGCCTACCCCGACTTGCTTGGGACAAAAGGCTATGTTGTTGTTGTAGTGTCATGAAGGCACAAGTCAAATGCTCATGGATAGATGAAAATATTCACATATGCGCGCTGACTTATATTGCCTACCTCTCGTGGTCTACCTCCCATTGTGAAATGGTATCAGTCAGGGTATGTGCTCACTAGTAGCTGTCCTATGATCTCTGTATTTTTGCAATCCAATGATTTTGATGGAAGGATTTACGAGGATATGTTCGAGTATTGGGGCCATTTTTCATATTGTCACTTGATTTCAGATGTAACTGGTTGTTTAAGTGGTATCCAACTTTGTATATCTCTGTGTAGAAGAATGCTCACTGCGTATCCATATAGAAGCTTTAATGGTTCACGTTTGCTGTTTTTTTGGTCTAGCAGTTTCAAGGGTGTTAATCCCAAAATAATTGCACAGGCCCATTGAAATAGGTTCCTGACTGACGATTTTTTTGGAAGCCAGACTTATTTTCAGTTCCTCTGTCAGCCGATTGATGGATCAGTGGATCATCATAACTAGGCAGTTGTTTGCTTTTTCTATGTTTGGATAATGTATTCAGGAGATATCAGAGGCGTTTTGTTAAGTTGTTAAAGCTTCCCATTTCCCTTTCCTAGTCCGTTGTTCCTTGGAGAATAGATAGCCATTTCACATTTCAACCACTGAACCATACCTCTTGTCAAATGATTACTGTCCATGCTCGTTCTGGTGGCAAGAAAGAGGGATGTGACCAGTGATGTAGGCTTGTTAAACTAGCTGGTGTAAGCTGTGAAACCTGAGGTAAATAGTCAGGCATGAGTAGTAGTAGTTGTACGATGACAGTAGTTTGATTCGAATAAAGTTTGGTGTCCCTTTTAAAAAATTCAAATCGATTGTAAGGCATTCCAGGAACCAGAGGTCGAAATATTCGGAGAAACTCAAATATGTCGACAGCTTCCTAGTGTCCGGTCGTCGTTGGCACTGCCAGGAGGATCTTGCCGGTTACATGCCTGCATTTCTGAAATCTGAATCCTGGCTTGACGCTTGGAGTAGCAAACTTTGCTCAGGTGCTCTCGCAGTCGCACATGTCTCTGATCGTCGAAGCTGTCAGGCTTGCCAACTGTGGAGAGCTTGTGCTTCACCATTTGCATTCTGCCCCTGCCGTCGCAAGTTGGATTTATACCGAACGGTGCCGTAGAGCTGAAAGCCTGAAACCGGATCGTCGTCAGGTGATGCCGCGGCGCAAGCAAACTTGGTGGCGTGATCCAGGCTTCCAGCCGGGTCATCGGGCTGACTGGCCAGCCGGAATACGGCCGCAACGCCCATTTCAAACCTTGGTGTTAATCTCTGAAGTATGAATATATGCAAATTTGCGTTTCTCACATTTCCAGTTGCAAGTACTATATACTCAAAACATTTTTAGACGTGCGGCGGAGAAACGAACTTGTTGCAAGTCACTGACAAGCGTACCCGCACGAGCCCAGTGGTCCCATACACGCAAGGACCGCAACCTTTCCGGCCTGCAACTGGCCCACCTGTGCACCTGGACGGGCCCCGTCACTTCATCCACACCATATTCCCGCGTTCTTTCCCTGCCTGGTGGACCAACTGACTGTCCCCACTCGCCATAGGCACAGCGCGGGAGCTCGAGCCCACCTATAGATGGAGTTCCCACTTGCCCAGGAAGGCAGCGAGCCAGCCGGCGGCCGAGCCAAACAAACCCCTCCCCCGCCGCCTTCGCGCCTCCTCTCGACCGCGTCGTCCCGTGATCTCGATTCGCCCGGCGTTATCGTCGAGCTCTCCTAGGAGCAAAAGCAGGAGAACGGCTAGTGGTTTCCGAAGATCCCAATGGTGCAGCCTCCGGGTTCAAGGAAACGGCGGGGCGAGCCGG
>LAPY01001076.1:111318-121645 GCA_000970635.1 Eragrostis tef
CGAGCCGGCCGCGGCGGTGCGCATGCCGCCACCGGCGGCGGCCGTCAAGGAGGAGTTGGAGGAGGGTTTCATCGATGGGAATGGTCCTCTACTCAAGCGCGTCAAAGCGGTGCCGCAGCAGCCACAGCCGCCACTGGTAGGTCATCATGTTTTGGCCTTTTGTTTTTTCCCCATCTACTATGATTAAGTTTGTTATGAAAGCGCACGTTTTTGGTTGGTTGGGTTCAGTTGTAGTGAACGATTTTGCCTATGAGTTTATGCGGGATTGGATTATTCGAAATCTAGTTGTCGATTGCTCTGTAGATGGCGTGCTCGCGAATTAGATGCTCGTACGAGAGAGAGAGGTGGCGCACTGAAAGGCTCCGTGGCAAAATTGTTCCAAGTTCTTGTGCTTGGTTTGATGCCACATTGGCGTTATCTAGTTTCATGATATATCGAGTGGCTGACTCGGAAGATAAATATAGGTTGACTGCCATATATGGTAATTGATCATTATCTAGAGTCCAGAATACATTCGGTTCCTTTTAAGAACAGAGAATGTTTTCATTGATAAAATTGGCCATTGAAAGCTTGTATATTCCTTAGTTCATTCATTTTCATATACTGTCCAAGAAGTCCTGATAGGAAATTGACAGTACGATTACTTCATTTTCCTATTAATATCGGATAATGTTTTCTGGAGTTTCCAGTTTCTGAAAGTGTTTGCGATAGAAAACCTAGTCATGCTAGATAACACCTTAGTAGCTATTTGGTTTGTTCATTTAGTGTGTAGATTCTCTAGAATGGAAAGCCTTTTATTAATACTCTGATTACCACTGACTTTTTTTGCAGGACATGACTTGTGATGTACTTGATGAACCTAGTCCACTGGGTCTGAGACTAAAGAAAAGCTCATCTTTCTTGGATTTGGTTCAGATGGCGCTTTCTCAGGAAAAATCTGCTGCAGGACTGTGTGTTGTTGACAATAGTATTTCTGAGACATTCAAGAAGAAAGAGGTCAAATCTGCTGCTATCATAAGTGGTGAACGACTGAAAGCTTCAAACTTTCCTGCTAATGTTTTGAAAATTGGTACTTGGGAGGTAAGAAAATTATTGTTTCTTGTTTTCCAAGCACACACATATCTCATATTTATGATGTGACATATTTAGGAGAGCATATCAATGCAAAATTGTGTATTGTTCCGCAACCTTTTTAGTCTAACAGTAAACAATATTTTCAAGCAGTACATTTCACATTATGAAGGTGATTTAGTGGCAAAGTGCTACTTTGCAAAGCATAAGCTTGTCTGGGAGGTTCTGGATGATGGTCTAAAGAGTAAGATAGAAATCCAATGGTCAGACATTACTGCTCTGAAGATCATTTGCCCAGAGAATGAACAAGGGACCTTGGATCTGGTGGTAAGTTACCAGGAATGTAGGCATGTTTTATTATAACCTTTTTATGTCCATTAGTTTTGCCTCACACAATTTTTGCACTCTCTTTTTTGAAGTTGGCCCGACCGCCACTTTTCTTCAAAGAGACTGATCCTCAACCAAGAAAACATACGCTATGGCAAGCTGCATCAGATTTTACTAATGGACAGGCAAGCCTAAACAGGTAAGAATAGTGTGTAATTGTGCTAAATAGATAACTATCTCTTAGTGGAAGTCTGTGAGCTTGATCTAGTTCCATGAAAAAAGATCATTCATTTTTTATGCATATATGTTTATTTACTGTATTCATGGCCTGACTTATTGGTAGTTTTTTTTTTTTTGATTCAGTGACAACTTTTGGTTCCATCACTTTCATTACATGCTGATGACTTCGTCAATTCATTATGCTGCTAAGAAACTAACTACTAAATTCTTCTACATGCAGGAGACACACTTTTCAGTGCCCCTCAACGTTGTTAAGCAAGAATCTTGAAAAACTCATTCAATGTGATCGACGGCTATATGAACTAAGCCAACAACCAGAGATCATATTAGAAACTCCGTATTTTGAACCTAGACACCCTATTTTTGAAAATCCAAACGAATATAAGGATTGCCACGGTTTTAATAACTTGAAGTATGAACGTGAAAAGTCTTTGCCCAAATTCAGCAATCATGTTTCACCATGTGCCTTTTCCTCACCGTCCAATGAGGTTGGACAACCAGAGTTTCCTGTTCATCGAGTAAACATAGGTAATCTTTTCTTATAGCAAGCTGCAACATAGATATGCTCACTCCCCCTTCCTTAACAGTTTTGAATTCAATTCAATAAACAATACCATCAATACATATAAGCTGAAATTTAATGTGCCGCACATCAGTACGTTTTGATACAGTTGTCTCTAATGTTAATTTGTTTCCAGGATCTTGTGCTGCAGATTTACAGGCTAGTATCCCTCAAGAACCAAATGACCCAAACTGGCAGAATCAACTGAAAAAGCCAGGGCTGAGAGCATCCTTGTATGTGGATGATTTAGCTGATTGCATGGTTGAACAAAGGGCTACGAGTAACCTTGCTTTGGCCAATAACGAGGAGCAATCCAACGAAGTGCTGGAAGATTTGGTTCAATATCTTTTTAGTGACACACAAGGTCTGCCTGCATCAGATGCTAAGTTTTTTTCGAGGGTGAACTCATTTTACTCTTTGCTTGAGGACAACTCTGTGTCATCAACCATGACGAAACCTGAGGGTAAAGCCAGCACCAACATTGGTGTAGTTGAATTGGATTCTGATTCCTCTGATGAGGAGCTCAAATCACCTGCTAGGAAACCGACAAAATTAACAGAACCACCGATCATCTCCAGAAATGATTCATTTGGGGACATGCTGCTGAATCTCCCTCGGATAGCTTCTATTCCACAGTTTTTATTTGACATACCAGAGGATCTTGATAAATAAAGCACGATGGATGTGGCTCTGGTTTTGGTTCTAGAGCAGGATGATGTACAAATTGTAAATAAGCGCAATAAGTTAAAACCATCGGTAGTCTGTTTTAATACCTCCACTGTAAATGATTCTGATTCTTAACTCATTTTTAACTTGTATGCCAATGATCTTCACGTGCAACACAAAAATAACAAAAAAATATGTAACGTGTTACTCATTCCCTCTTCACATGTGTCTGTTTCTCAGTTTGATACATCATAATCTCTGAATCACTCATGGCCCAAGGATGTATTGTAATGTTTTGGAGGATGCTGGAGCCATGAAGGCATCACATAGTAACTCTAAGAAATGAACTTTGTTCAGCGGGATAATTCATGTAACACATACATGAACTTCCATTTAAAAATAATATGACAGTTCTCATGTATATACATCAAAACCTATAAAGGATAGGAGCATGTAGAATAAACAGGCATTCTTGAGAAGCTTGTGAATTTTCTTATAGCACATACATACACTTAAATTAAAATAAAATATGTAGCTAGTTTCTCACATAATTGAAACCTAGAAAGGAGCACGTACAGTAAACATACACTCTTATCTACAAAAACAAGCCATGGAATGAAATGGAGATAAATGAATTCTACACAACATAGACCTCTTTGGCACTCTGAAACCGCCCGGAGATGCATGATCTGTGACTGTAATTGTTGGAACTGGCAACTGAATAGCAGTGCCTAATCGAAGGAATCAGGTGGTGGAGCTTCTCCTTCATCATCAAAGCCTTCATTTTCGTCAAGCATGTTCATCAGCATGGACACCTGCTCATGAAGCATAGAGTTCTCCTTCTCTATCTCTGTTCGCTTCTTGCGTTCATCCGCAAGCTGCTTCTGGAGAAGCTCAAGCACGCGGGAGTCTTCCTCTAACTGTTCATTCAGTCCAGTGATCTCACGGTCCTGCCACATCATTCCAATGGTAAAAACATGCATCAGTATAAAATGTCCATTCGACAACTAAAGAATCACAGACAAATTACCTTAGGCAGTGCACAGGACAGTGCTAATATGGAAGATTAAATAAAAGTTCATACTTCTGAATTTTTAGTATTGATCATCAACGCAATTACTAGAAGAATAGCATTGCATGCTGCATGATATATCAATTAGAAAGATCATTGACCTTTCTGTTCATTTCTTGGATTGCAATCCTCCTCATGCTCTCCACAACATCGACATTGACGAGCTTGCGTTTCTTGCCCACCAACCATCCCTTAGGATATGATGCAGGCTCAAAATCCGGTGGTGGAAGCAGCATTTCAGCAGAGCTGCGCTTACCATTGATCGGCTCCAGAGGCTCAAAGAGTGCCTTCCTCTTGTCAGATAAGTTAGCTTTTGGGTCTGGCTGAGCATCATCGGCTGTAGCTATTGTCGCAGTTGTGTCATCGATCTTCATGGACTCTCCTTGAGCCTGCTCGGTTGCTTCCTCTGTACCTTCTTTGTCAGGCTCTTGTTGCAAGCTCCGGCCATTGGCTGGAACATACATATTGTTAGTCAAATCAAGAGTCAGTGTACCTCCCCAGTTAAAATCTAATGCACACATGTCAACCGACAAGCTAACGAGTAGCAAGATGTCATGTGAAAATCTAGTGAAAGATCATTACAGTCATTTCAGTGCCTTGCAGTTGCAACTATGCTGCATGTATATACTATCCTTGAAAAAGAAGCTAAACAAGGGACTGAAATAGCAGTGTGTATCGAGCATAGTTTTCCACATAAGACTATTGAACGTTTTCGGGGGCAATTCCAAGATCTGATTTACTTTGACCTAGCCTAAGTTAATCAGTCAACACCACACGTTCATAACATATTGATCAGTATCGCCACATATAACACCATCCGACCTGATTGGCACTTTAATAAGCCCCACAAATATACTGATTAATCTAACCCACATGTGTTGTCAAGACATGTGCTATAAAATAGTCATCCTTGTCTGGCCATGCTTAGAATGCTAGAACGGTTAGTTTTGTGTGGCCCTGCCTAGACAACTAGAACGGTTGCTTTGTCGTCTTTGGCCTTTTCTGAACAGACAAATAGAAAAAGGAAGATACAGAGCAGAAATATGCGAATGCACTCTTGGTATAAAGCCTGTAACGAGAAGGAATGCGATCCCCTTCTGGTTCTGCAAGCATATTCTTGAGAACCTTGGCGGTAAAGACAAGCAAAGCAGGCCACATCCTGTGCCTGACAGACAGGAAATCGAAGCACCGAATAGTCAGGCTCAGATCACGTGAACCACCAACCTGGTCGTTGGATTAGTTATCATCAGCAGTTAAATAGCACGGGTGCGTGATTAACGTGGCAGGTTAACATATCCTACTCTATCGTGTAGTCGTGTGAGCTGGCAACCGTTCATCCCCACACGAAATATCTCACTGGCAAATTACACGGCGTCAGTGGCAAAAACGTATGAACAAAAAGGAATCTCGTTTGCAGCAAAAGAAATAAAAATTCTATCGTAGAAGGAAACTCAAGCAATTTGAAATTAGCGGAGATTTACCGGTGTCTAGGTGTAAAACCAATTTGCTTTACGGCCAGTATTTTTTTTCGAAAGACTTTACGGCCAGTATAATTCCCCCCTACAGAAATACAGATAAATTTGCAGACAATTGAACAGAAATGCACCAGAGTTCAAGAAGGGAGAATTGGAGAATGATGGAGGAGTGATAGGAATACGCTTCTTTGGGAAAACAGCACTTCAAATCAGCAAGATTCATGGGGGAAAAAAATAATTTCTAACTCGAAATTCAGATAGCAAGCACCTGATCTCCTCTTCGACTTCCAGAAAATTCTTGGGGGATCAACAGGAGAGGGTTCCTCCATGACCAGCTGCTCCCTCCCTGCAGCACAAAAATTGCACCCATCAGCTGCTGAATCTCGCATCGACAAGGCAAGCAACCTGCTCTGCCTCAATTTCTCCTCCTTCCTCCTTGAGAAACAAGCAAGTATACGCCATATCGCTAACGACTGCGACGACGATGAAACTATCAAAATCTAACCTCTGTTTGGCTCCAAGCTAGTTCGGTTTCCTTGGTGGTGCTCTCTCTCTCTCTCTCTCTCTCTCTCTCTCTCTGGTTTCTTGGTTGCGTTATCTTGTGGTTCTTGGTTGCGCGAAGGGGACGCGCCTTGGAAGCTACTCCCGTTTCTTGGTCGTGTCATCGTTGGCTTCGCAGTTTCTTTGAAGGACGCAACGAAACGGCGTTTTCCACGACGCCCTTGGCTCGTTGGCAGGACGGATGGGCCGTAGAGGAGCATCACCAACCAACAACCAGTACTCCAGTCCAGTCCAGGAGCCATGTTCTCTGGATCCTCTGTGGCCACCAGCTCGCACACTAAACTTCATTTGACGGTGAATCTTCAGAAAATTTCTTTTAACTTAGATCTGTGGTGGTTGGATACAGTAATTCCATCACCAAGCTAAATTAATTTGGATTTCTAAGGTTGCTACCTCAATACCATGACGCAACAAAGCAATATGATCCTAAATCAAGTGCCAATAAAATATGAACTCTACAAAAACTTCCTCGCAAAAAAAAAACTTCACTATCCGTCCAGAATGGTCAGCTAAAAAATTGAGGCCCGCAGCAATTTCCCCCAATTTCGTCCGTCTTTGCTCCACCGGCACAGCGTCACCAGCTGGGTCCCCAAGCGCTGAGCCCAGGCCCATAGCTCATGGTGGGCTGGGCCTGTTTCACTCATTTTACTGATCAGGCTGACACAGCATGCATCATCATACACGCGAGTAGTCTTTGTATGTTTCAGCCCATAAAAAAATTGGCTCACTTTGCTTCCCAACAACTTTAATCTATGCAATATGTAGCCTATTGAAGCTTGTCTTTTTTGTGTTCTTAGTATGCAAGCAGAGTTCCAAGCTCAAATTTTGTATGATGATAGTGTTTCACAATGACCTATGTTAAAATATTTTTAGTTATTTTTTTGACATCATGTATGTCATTTATTGCAATTAAACCGTGTAAATACTTCTAGACTTATGCACAGGTCCTGCTAATTCTTGCGTTTTGGCTTTTTGATGCTGTTTGAGACGGTCTTACCTCTGGTGCATTTAGTTGCCGTAAACTCCTCGCACTCGCACCGCGCGTTCTGCTTCTTGCTTTTCTTCACCTGGCAGGGCACTGCCGGTGAAACGCTGCCTTTGTCACGCAGGATAGCCACGTGAGCCCCGAGCTCATGGAGAAATTAAGAACCGGCACCAGCTTCATTGAAAAAAAAAAAGGCAAACGCGCGCAGCAAAGAGCGAGCGGTGACCGCTGGGAACGTAGAGAAGTTACAGCAAAGATTGCATTGAAAACGTATTTATTATGGTCGCAATGGGAAATTATCTCCCTAATTAACCATTCTTGGTATGTGAGATCATGTCCTAAACGTCAAAAATTAGAGAACCGGAGGGAGTATGTCATAATTATTTTAACATAAGTTATTGTGGGAACTATCATCATGTATAATTGAGTAAATTTTACAAACCACCAATATTTTGAGACGAATATCACATACCCCACCAATTTTAATGCCCATTTCACATACCGCACAAGCCCACTAATTCTTGATTGGTCCCACATGTCAATTGTACAAGCACAAATATAATGATGATAGGAGATGCAAACTCAATCAATCTGATGGCATGTCAGCAGTGATGATGTGGATATGAAATTAGTCCAATTATATAGAATGCCTCGTTCACACGCCTTGAGAGTAGCAACCCAAGAATTGATGTTGCCGTGCATGATTTTAACATGATCGCACCTGTTCATGCTACACTTAGACTTCTCCTGCCATGTGCAGCTTCGATCTTCTCCAGCACTTGTTGCTTAATGTCCGGTTTAAGCGGAGGGAGAAGACAGAACGATGTTGCCCTGTACTTGGGCACTTTTTCCGGCTATTTGCCACTACACTCTACCTCGCTACGTTAAGTGGGCCCAGCTGAGTTCGTATATCAAACACCACTAGATTGCGCATATGCAACTGATGTGTGGGGCCAGTCTAACATGAACAATATCAATCAAATTATGGCATTTTTTGTCAAAAAAAACCTCAACTACTGATGGATGCGTGAAATGGGCATTAAAGTCCGTGGGTGATGTTTAACCCAAAATATTGGTGGTGTTTCACTCTAATTAATTTTACAAAATTTGATCTTCAAATTTCACTTATAGTTTGAGAGACAAAAAAAACTCATTATGTTGTATATTTGGGCAAATATGTTTTTACCAAATGGAATTGTTTAAGGAAATAAAATGACTCATTATTTTTTAAGGATGAAATTGACACAATGAAATGTTCGAAATAAAATTGAATTTTTCAAAAAAAGAAGGAGAAGAAGAAGAATGGACACATCACCTTGCGTCACCTCCGGTTGTGTCCCACCAAAAACCTCACAAAGACCCATCGGCACCTGGGCTTACACGAAGCCTATAGCTGCCACCTCTCCAAGCCGAGAGACGAAGATGATGCCCTCCCCTCCTCATCACCCAGCTGAGAGAGAGAGAGAGAGAGAGAACCAATCGTGTCTTGTTGTTAAGTCGGGAGTCGGGACCGAAAGGTTAGAGCCGGAAGCTGTCTACATAGGTCACGAATCCATACCTTCGAATTGAGATTGATAATGATTCATCTTCGTATATCATCCTTGTGCAACACAAACTTGGATCCTAAGCTTCACCACATCGCGCATGGAAAAGCACGATGACCAGTGCGACCTCAGTTAAGCAACTGACGGCGGGTTGATATTTTGCAGCTGCAGTGACAGGAACAATGGCACAATTATGTTGCATGTATATAGCATGTCTCCGTATTTAAATATTTAGCATTATGATTGAACAATTGTTTATGCTTACTGCTTAGCTGGACCTGGCAAATAGGTCGTGGACTCTCTTAAGACTGACTTAAAATGGGTGGTGAAACCAGAAAAACTGCCCTGCAACCAAAGATGCAAATGGGTACCTATTTTTGGGAGAGAGTCGCTCCGTCACCCACAAATGGAGCGTCTCGCGCGCTCACCCATCTCTTCCGCGACGCCTCTCTTCTTCCATGGCCGCCACGTCTCCTCGAGGTGCTCCGTCGCCGTCTCGCGCACCGCCACCAATGGCTCCCGCATCAGCCGCACTGCGCCCCTATCCTCAAAAGCGGCGGCGGCGAGCTCGGTAGGGGCCGGATCTGGATCGCAGCTGCGTCCCTACCTCGGGTTCAGGGACGAACAGCCCCGCTCGGCTCGCCCCCCTCTTCCCCCTTGTTTGTGGCTGCGTCCGCTCCGGCCGACCGCGCTCCCGCTCTACGGCGGCGGTGCCCAGCAACCACTTCTCGCGACGAGCTGGGGAAGCTCGAGACGGAAGCAATCGGCAGCTTGGCCCTGAAGCCCGGGAGGAGGAGCCCTCTCGAGGTCGCCATCAACGTTGTCGTGGAGGCGCGGCCCTGGCGAGCGGGGCGTGAAGGCGGACCCGGTGAGGGTGCGTAGAGGCGTGGCTCTGGCGAGCGGGCGTGGAGGCGGCCCCCACGAGCGGCTCGTCGATGGTGCTGCGCCATCAGCCAGCTCCCGCGCCGTGGCGGCCACCCCGGCGTGGGCCGACGATATCCACTTTGACTCCTCGTCAAACGCCTCCACTCCAAGCAACAGGGAAGGGCTTCATTGACGGCAGCGTCAAGGATCTCGTCGTGCTCCGCACACGCGCCGTGGCGGGGTGTGCAGTGACGGTGGCGTTGAGCGGCGGCGCGGGCGAGCGAGAGGAGAAAATATGGTGTGGGTTGGAGATGGAAGTTTTTTACGGTCTGATTTCTACTATGACTATGATCCATTTTGGTGTTTGGGTCTATCTTTGGGTTGGAGTCAGTTTAAGACTGCTACTCGGAGATTGGAAGTCCCATTTAATGTAAAGAGACGCAAAAATTAGAGAATTGTGTTTCTAGAAAGCATTTGCGTTGTGAGTAGTGACGTACTTTTGATTCCGAAATTGTCAGCTAAATGCTGTCCGAGTGACCTAGGGTGTTTTTTTTTAAAAAAAAGAAAATCTTCCGAGTGACTTTTTTTTCTACACCCGAGTGGCCTAAGGCTATCTCTAACGGTGAGAGGCCCCAAATACCAAAATAGATGTTGCTCGTTGCTCAGATAGAAAAATGGACACCAAAAAATATCAATCTCCAACGACAAGACCCTTTCTCCAATCTCCTCCACCAGATCGACGCCCCGAGCTGGCCCATCGTCCGCCGAGGCCTGGCTCCGCTGCGAGCTCATCCTATGCCGAGCTCGGCCATCGGAGTCCGTCGTGGCCCCGCTCCGCCGCGAGCTGGCACTCCGCCAAACTCAGCCACCAGAGCCCGCCGAGGCCTTGCTCCGACGCCGCCAGGGCCTCGCGACGTCGTCCTCACGCGGCCACGCGCGCCGCCGTGGCCCGCGCAGCGG
>LAPY01001077.1:8105-23880 GCA_000970635.1 Eragrostis tef
GCACACACACTCCTTATAGGTTAACTGAACCTCTCCCCAAACAGTTTCTTGTAAGTCGCCCTATTTCTGGCGTAATATCAATTTCAAGTTTTCACTTAAATCATATTTTATATTTTAGTCCTGTAAATTTTGGCACCAAACTTTGGATATGTTACTGTCCAAGGTTATAGTGTTCTACTAAAAACTTGATATAAAATATTCACCTTCCAGAATAAGGTTAAATGAATTTCGAGATAAAATCCTTATTTCGATCGTTGAAAAACTCTTACTGATGGATTGATCAGGCACAAGAAGCTGATTTGGGTGGGAGCTAATACTGCTTTACAAACAAAAATCATAGCAGCATTTCATTCTTCAGCTATTGGAGGCCATTCTGGGGTCCAAGCAACCTACCAAAAACTGAAAAAACTATTCACTTGGCATGGTATGAAACTGTCTGTTGAATCATTTGTTAAACAGTGTACCATATGCCAGCAGGTCAAACATGAGAACTGCAAAACACCTGGGCTACTCAGTCCTTTACCTATACCTGAAGGGCCTTGGTAAGATATCTCAATGGACTTTATTGATGGACTGCCAAAATCTGGTGGGTTCTCTGTCATACTGGTGGTGGTGGACAGATATACCAAATATGCCCACTTTATGCCACTGAAACATCCTTACACTGCTTCATCTGTGGCTGAAGTGTTTCTGAATACTGTGGTCAAGTTATATGGGGTGCCAAAGTCAATAGTGTCAGACCGTGACAAAGTGTTCACAAGCTCCTTTTGGACTGAATTGTTTGAGTTACTAAGGGCAGCACTCAAGATGAGCTCTGCATACTACCCCCAGACTGACGGTCAAACTGAACGCGTGAATCAGTGCCTGGAGATGTATTTACGTTGTGTTGTTAGTGCAACTCCTAAACAATGGACGAAATGGCTTCCTCTGGCTGAATTATGGTACAATTCTGCATACCACTCTGCACTAAAATGCTCTCCCTTCAAGGCACTCTATGGTGTGGAACCTTCTCTGGGCAGTACACCTATACCGTCTTCCACTGATAATCAGTCAGTAGCCAACACTCTACTGGAGCGACAACACTTCCAAGATTTTCTCAAGGAGCATTTGGCTAGGGCTCAAAACAAAATGAAGCTGTATGCTGATTCCAAACGCAGTGATCGACAGTTTCAAGTGGGAAAACAAATATTGCTGAAGCTACAGCCTTATGCTCAGTCATCAGTGGTGAACAGCCTTGTCCTAAGCTGGCATTGAAATTTTTTGGACCCTTCAAAGTGTTACAGCGCATTGGTTCTTCTGCATATAAGCTGGAGTTACCGGAACAGAGTCAACTTCACCCAGTTTTTCATGTATCTCAACTCAAGCCGTTCACTCCAGATTACACACCAGTTTTTGCTGACATTCCTGCACCACCGCTGTTAAACATTGAAGAACTGGAACCAGAACAAGTGCTTGAGCGTCATCTAACGAAGAAGGGCAGCTCTGCTGTCACACAAGTCCTCATCAAATGGTCCAAGCTCCCAGCAACAATGGCGACATGGGAAGATTATTATGTCATCAAGCAAAGGTATCCGCAAGCAGCAGCCTGGGGACAGGCTGCATCTCAAGAGGGAGGCAATGTCACACCTGGCGACACAGGCGTGACGGGAAACCGTGAAGGCGTGGCAACGGCGGGAGAATTGATCGTGGCTTCGCGCGTAGAATGACTGGGCCGTGGGCCGGAATGACTGAGCCCAACCCACAAGGTGAAACGGTGGCGTGAGCATCGTGCTTAAGTAGCTGAGAGGCGAGTTGAGAGAGGCAGGCTGTTTGTAATTGAGTTCCGTCTCCTACGTTATGCTTCTCCTCTCAATCCCCTTTCTCGCCAAACTTGTATCCGGATCTTGTGGTTGAATTCATACTCTGTCCTCGCCATATATTCTCCCTGTATTCTCGTGTTGTGATCTCCTGTGGGTACTACAACCTCTTCCTCCGGCGGCTCCTCGACGTGGTGGACCCCTACGTGAACGTCGGCGCCGCCGTGCACTACTCTCGATACGTACGGGCCCGTGAGCGAGGACGACGGCACGTACGATCGAGGAGGTGCAGGCGTACCTGAGCAGGAGGCGTGCGAGCTCCGCGCCGAGGAAGGCGACGGCCTTGTCATCACCATGCGCGATATGGCAGGCTGTGAACTTAATCCTATACATTAAGTAGATGAGTTGTGACTGATTTCACAGTGACAGATTTCTTTGCTTCTTTCATCGTCTCCAAATTCTACCATGTATTCTGCTCACTAATATGTTTTTCATGCCAAGCAGCTCTATCAGGGATGAGGTCTGGAGCTACGTCGACTTTAAACACCCGACCACCTTCGATACCCTTGCCATGCACCCGGACAAGAAGACCAAGATCATGAATGACCTCGACGATTTCCGCAACAATAAGGACTACTACAACCGCATTGGCAAGGCGTGGAAGCGCGGCTACCTCCTCTACGGCCCTCCCGGCACTGGCAAGTCAACCATGATCGCCGCCATGGCCAATTATGTTAATTATGACATACGACATCGAGCTCACCATGGTGCGCAGCAACAACGACCTCCGCAAGCTCTTGATCGAGACGACGGGCAAGTCCATCATTGTCATTGAGGACATTGACTGCTCCCTCGATCTCACTGGACAGCGCAGCACCAGTGAGGACCTGCCGGTGCACATTGACATCCCCACACTCAACAACAAGAAGCGTAAGAGGACCAGTGAGGTGACCCTGTCCGGCCTGCTCAACTTCATCGACGGGATCTGGTCGGCACATATCAATCAGCAGATCATCGTGTTCACTACTAACTACGTGGACAAGCTTGACCCCGCCTTGATCCGGCGTGGGCGGATGGACTTGCACGTGGAGATGTCCTACTGCTGCTTCGAGGCGTTCACTACACTGGCTAAGAACTACCTCGGTGTCAACAGGCACCCGTTGTTCGACACAGTGAAGGAGCTACTGCAGACTGTGGAGATCACCCCAGCTGATGTTGCGGAGTGCCTGATGACGTCTGAGCGCACCGACCATGGCGCTGATGCATGCTTGGAGTGCCTCATCAACGAGCTCGAGAAGAAGGCCTCAAAGATGGAGAAAGACAAGGAGAAGCCTGAAGGGCAAGGTGCTGGAAAGGCAAATGGCAAGGGCAATGGAGATATGGCCAATGGTGGAGGGGTGCTGGATGATGATAGCGACAGCAGTGATGAATATGAATTTTGTTCGCGGATAACTAGAGTCTGAACCTGGGGAAAGAATGTTTCACCTGTTTTTGTGATTCTCCTTCGCATTCGGCAATCTGACTACTTGGAGTAGCTGCCAATGTGTGTTGCTGATGTCCTGCTGGACATGGACTATTTTTGTTCAAACTTAGAACCAGGGGCTGAGATGATTCCGGTTTTAGATTCAGAACTTGATTTGCTGTTACTGTTACTTCTGAGACTTGATGTGGCCTATGGGCTTTGCAGTTGATCATACATGGAAATGCTGCAATCCTTGCTTGCTAGCGGCCCTAATGACATTAGTAGGGTAAAAATATGATGTTGGAAGCGCGGGTACCTCCTCTACGGCCCTCCTGGAATCGGCAAGTCCACCATGATGGTCGCCATGGCCAACTACCTCAACTACGACATCTACGACATCGCGAAACCTTCCGTGACCGCGTGGACGACGTCAACGACAACGTACGTTAGAGAGGGCGCGCGGATGGATTTAGTAATCTGCACCTCAGTATGAATGAAGCTGCTCTTGCCGCTGCTTTGAATGTACTCCTCATGCTTAACAGATGGTTAAATAGGATAATTAATATGACTCAGTCATTATGATGATGGCTTTTAATGAGATACGAGTTTTCAACTTCTTTGGAGGTTGTTCTGGTTCATGCTGCAAAAGGAGGAAGAAAGGCTATGCATAAAGTTGAGGTATTGTGTACTCGAGACCGTAGTGATGGAGATCTTTGCTTCTGATGGCTGGCGTTTATCACAATAGAATTCCTTTCATTTGATTCAGTAACTTCTGAGGTTTTAAACCAGTAAACTGTTTCACCAACATTACTTCACCGCATGCATGATCGTTTCATGCCACTGAACTCTCAGGGTCCACACATTCTAGATCGTTTTCTCGTCATGCATGCATACTTCAAAATGGTATTATTTCCCCTTGAATTTGATATACAACGACCACAAACTTTATACTGTCAACACGCGCCGAGTGTATTCAGTTGCCTATGGGCGTATTGCGCAAGCACCAATACTGTCGAGGCCACGAGGAGAGCAGCTCGGTCTTGGAAAACGGCAGCAACACCGTTCGGCACATAAATTTCCAATGTCAAGATCTTTCGAACAAAAAAATCCCATGTCAAGAGTCAAGAGCACTCCCAACTCATTTCCCATTGCTTTGTAAGCGGTGATGATGTTAGGTTAACATTTTGTAATGCAAGCGCTTCTATTTTGTAAATTCCTACATGTATATTATATTCCTTTGTTCCAATAAACTCACTGATGGATAATTCTTTGCTTCTTATTTCCAAATTAAAATTTGTTCGGAAAGTTAAAATGATATTTACATGAAAGTAACACTCAAATTTTCCTCTTAAAATGCACATTTCATCTTTTGCCTCTTGTTCAAAACCGAAGGAATGATCATCATTATTCTTCATCTTGGGAAAATTGAAGTAGATGTCTGCTTGGGTGGCGAGGTCAGTAAATCAAGGGTTCTTGCTGGTGATAGTTATCGTGAATTGCTTATCAAGGTTCCATGTGTGAAGGGCGTCGAAAAAATCAAATCCTTACTCGTTAACTTACGCATCAACATGTATCGTTCATGTATTAACACTCTTGCAGTAATCTGCGTGGAGGAGAAATGCGAACACAACATACCAAGCATGTCAATGATGGCACAAAGCTGGTCTACGCTGTTCAAGCCCTCCTAAAAACTAAGATATGTGTACTCTTGAGTTACTATGCTTACTTAAATGCCAAACAAAATATTTGATACAGAATTAGCCAAAATTGTCCATGCATTCTATAGCTACCCTTAGTTTCTTATAAAAAATATCACTATAATATTGATCCAATAGTACTTAAAGCTTAACCCATCAAATGATGCAATCATCTCCTTTTCCTATTGAGTTTTTTCTCTCGTAATTCTAAAGTTTAGCATTTAGTTTTTATGATGCTTTGAAATACCATATAATTAGTTTATCTCTCAAATAATGCGTATAATTTCTAGTATTTTCTCTTTCTTCTCAGTATTCTTGATTTGGGAACTCTGCTATGTTGATTGCATATGTATATCTAAGAAAATAAATTTCGTTAGCATCTATGCTTTATTTATTAGAAAATATTGTACGAGTTTTCAACTTCTTTGGAGGTTGTTCTGGTTCATGCTGCAAAAGGAGGAAGAAAGGCTATGCATAAAGTTGAGGTATTGTGTACTCGAGACCGTAGTGATGGAGATCTTTGCTTCTGATGGCTGGCGTTTATCACAATAGAATTCCTTTCATTTGATTCAGTAACTTCTGAGGTTTTAAACCAGTAAACTGTTTCACCAACATTACTTCACCGCATGCATGATCGTTTCATGCCACTGAACTCTCAGGGTCCACACATTCTAGATCGTTTTCTCGTCATGCATGCATACTTCAAAATGGTATTATTTCCCCTTGAATTTGATATACAACGACCACAAACTTTATACTGTCAACACGCGCCGAGTGTATTCAGTTGCCTATGGGCGTATTGCGCAAGCACCAATACTGTCGAGGCCACGAGGAGAGCAGCTCGGTCTTGGAAAACGGCAGCAACACCGTTCGGCACATAAATTTCCAATGTCAAGATCTTTCGAACAAAAAAATCCCATGTCAAGAGTCAAGAGCACTCCCAACTCATTTCCCATTGCTTTGTAAGCGGTGATGATGTTAGGTTAACATTTTGTAATGCAAGCGCTTCTATTTTGTAAATTCCTACATGTATATTATATTCCTTTGTTCCAATAAACTCACTGATGGATAATTCTTTGCTTCTTATTTCCAAATTAAAATTTGTTCGGAAAGTTAAAATGATATTTACATGAAAGTAACACTCAAATTTTCCTCTTAAAATGCACATTTCATCTTTTGCCTCTTGTTCAAAACCGAAGGAATGATCATCATTATTCTTCATCTTGGGAAAATTGAAGTAGATGTCTGCTTGGGTGGCGAGGTCAGTAAATCAAGGGTTCTTGCTGGTGATAGTTATCGTGAATTGCTTATCAAGGTTCCATGTGTGAAGGGCGTCGAAAAAATCAAATCCTTACTCGTTAACTTACGCATCAACATGTATCGTTCATGTATTAACACTCTTGCAGTAATCTGCGTGGAGGAGAAATGCGAACACAACATACCAAGCATGTCAATGATGGCACAAAGCTGGTCTACGCTGTTCAAGCCCTCCTAAAAACTAAGATATGTGTACTCTTGAGTTACTATGCTTACTTAAATGCCAAACAAAATATTTGATACAGAATTAGCCAAAATTGTCCATGCATTCTATAGCTACCCTTAGTTTCTTATAAAAAATATCACTATAATATTGATCCAATAGTACTTAAAGCTTAACCCATCAAATGATGCAATCATCTCCTTTTCCTATTGAGTTTTTTCTCTCGTAATTCTAAAGTTTAGCATTTAGTTTTTATGATGCTTTGAAATACCATATAATTAGTTTATCTCTCAAATAATGAGTATAATTTCTAGTATTTTCTCTTTCTTCTCAGTATTCTTGATTTGGGAACTCTGCTATGTTGATTGCATATGTATATCTAAGAAAATAAATTTCGTTAGCATCTATGCTTTATTTATTAGAAAATATTGTGGTCCCAAAATTTCAGATTTTTCAATCTCTACAAATAAGACACATCAATATTATATAAAATAATATTTGTTCTAGACCTGAACTTGTTCCTAGATTTTTTTTTGTAAAATGCATAGAACTGCAAATAGTTTAGCAAAACTCTCGAAACAATATATTTAAGGAGTTGTATCACAATACCACACATTTAATTATACCTTTCTATGGACTGCAATTTAAGAGTTATATCACACAACATTTGAATATTGTTTAGTTTGTTTGGGAAATTGTTGTTTTAACATGCAAAAACTCGTGTTTGTGCGCATATAGAAGCCCGTGTATCAGTAGTAGGCCCATGAGGGTGTCCTCGGGTTTTGACCGGGCCTGTTTCTGTTTCGATTCGGCCTAATGAGTAATGATATTGCCACTTTGAGACTTTGACTGGGTGTAATTCAGTTTCGAGACTGGTTCGGCCTGATTTCGTCCAGACAGAGGAGCGGTGGTAGAAGCAAGTAAACCTTTGGCAAATGATTTCAAATAGCCTGCTGCATTTTGTGATCTTTACTTGAATGCTTTGCTTGTTTGAGCCACTAACCTTTCGTTTTGAGTTTTTTTTTTCTTGAAATGGTGGTAGGTGTACCATCAAACTCTGGCTCCTCGCCTCACCTATATGTTGTTGCAGGTTTGCCAGTTGTGCTAGTCGATGCTTATCATGATACCGGAGTGCAGTTTTAGACCTCATCAGATGGAATGGACACCTTTGATGGGTGCCCCTTAGTATACCCCTTTGGCAGAATCGTAACACGATGACAGTTGTAGTACAATGATAAAACACGCTGAACTCTGAAAAAAGTGCTATATACGATCGATGTGAGGTTTGTCTATGACAAAACGGGACAAGGTCCTTCCTCAAGGATTGCCTCTATCATGTTCTGGTAAATGACTGCAAATGTTTGTTTAAAAAAAATTGAAAAAAAGACTGCACATGTCCCGTCAATCTGATGAATGACCACATGTTCTGCTACGACGACTTGAGCAACCTGCTCCACATTGTTAACACTTAACGGTGGGGGTGGAGAACGAAAGATACAAGAAATACAACACTTAACGGTGGGGGTGGAGAACGAAAGATACAAGAAATACAACACTTAACGGTGGGGGTGGAGAACGAAAGATACAAGAAATACAACACTTAACGGTGGGGGTGGAGAACGAAAGATACAAGAAATACAACACTTAACGGTGGGGGTGGAGAACGAAAGATACAAGAAATACAACACTTAACGGTGGGGGTGGAGAACGAAAGATACAAGAAATACAACACTTAACGGTGGGGGTGGAGAACGAAAGATACAAGAAATACAACACTTAACGGTGGGGGTGGAGAACGAAAGATACAAGAAATACAATTGCAACCATAACTATGCTTTGGTTGTACTATTTTTGAACGAACAATGCTGAATAAACCGAATTATACAGTCAAAAGGGTGGACTTCTGATATTTATACTAGTAGTCAGTAAAAGCTGTAGCCTGATCTTCTCAGCAGACAGCAGACCAATGAATCAGCCCCTCAATAAATATTAAAAGGAGCACGTGCTCAAAATCCAATAATTCTCCCCAGAAAGAATGTAGGGATAGCTCGAGCGTGTGATGGTCGTAGCAGAGTAAAAAGTAACCAAGTCAACATTAGGCTACTCGTCGTCAGGCGCCTCCTTCTTGGCAAGCGCCTCCTGCCTGGCCTTCTCCAGTGCCTCCACGAGCGCGGCGAGGCACGAGTCGGCGTCCTCTTCGGGGCCCTTGGGCGTCAGGTTCTCTGCGACGTCGGCGGGGGTCATGTTCACCTCCTGGAGCAGCGCCTGCACGGCGTCGAACAGGTGGTGTGCGTCGACGTCGAGGTAGATCTTGGCGAGGAACTTGAATGCCTCGAAGCAGGAGTATGACATCTCGATGTGCTTGTCCATGCGTCCTCGCCGGATGAGCGCCGGGTCGAGCTTGTCGACGTGGTTGGTGGTGAATAAGATGATGCGCTCGCCGCCGCACGCGGACCAGAGGCCGTCGATGAAGTTGAGGACGCCGGAGAGCGTGACCTTGCTGGTTCCGCTCTTGTCGTCGTCCTTGTCTTTCGTCTTGTTTCTTGTCGCCGTCCTCCTGCTTGTCCTCTTGCTTGGTGTCCTCGTCGGCCTTGTTGTTCTTCTTCTTTTTGCGTTTGCCGGTGAGATCGAGTGAGCAGTCGATGTCCTCGATGACGATGATGGACTTGCTTGTGGTCTCGATGAAGAGCTTGCGGAGGTCGGTGTTGGTGCGCACGGAGGTGAGCTCGATGTCGTAGTCGAGGTAGTTTGCCATGGCGGCGATCATGGTGGACTTGCCGGTGCCGGGCGGGCCGTAGAGGAGGTATCCGCGCTTCCACGCCTTGCCGACGCGCGCGTAGTAGTCCTTGCCGTTGCGGAAGGCGTCGAGGTCGGCCATGACCTCTTTCTTCTTGGCCGGGTCCATGGCGAGCGTCTTGGGGTGCTCGAACACCACGTGGCTCCACACCCTGTCGGACCAGAAGCTGTAGGAGCCTCGAAAACCTCAGGCGATTCGATGGTGATAATTAACGAGGAAGGAAGAGAGCGACAGAAATACTAGATGACACGAGTTATTACCCGTCGGCGTCCCATGAGTCGCCGGAGATGTTGGTGAAGAGCTTGCGCTGGCGGCTGGCGTCCCTCGCGGCGGACGTGGCGGAGGTAGTCGCCGAGGACGAGGTCGCGGTGGCGCTCGAGGAAGAAGAGGCACTATACACTGCACCATAGATGTCTTTCAGACAAATCGAGCACCATGCGCTTATTCTATACCATGATTGTGTTGTGTTTGCTCAACCGATACGAGTGGCACGGATCATTCCTTTCTCTTCTTTTTTTTTTACCTCGAACGCGCAAAATCTTTGTTCGCCCTTGGAAAGTAGACCTTCCGCGATGAGATGATCTTTTGGTTTTTCAAGGGCAAAAGCTGAGCAGGTCGTTCCAATGAGGCGGCCAAGGAACGAGGGTAGACGCGTGCATGTGTTTAACTGTCTCTATCGCAGCATGACTAGCTCTCTATCGTCTCAGGTGGACGACAAACGTGTGGCGTGGAAAGGCAGCGCTTTTCCGTAGCGGCCAAGATTGGTTGAGACGTTCTTTGGTCAGAAAGCTAAGATTCGGTTCTGACATTGACATATTACTCTATCACATACGGGAATGGAAACATAGATTGAAGTTGATGTTGACGGTGTCGAAAGGGAAGGAGCTAAGCAAGGTTATTTTTATTTGCCATGAGCGTGATGTACTGATGTGTGGAGATCAATTGATTAGTACAGGACCGAAGTAGAAATGCAGAATAAATGTGAATTTGCTTTTTAGAGCTGATGAGGTCTCAACAAGAAGTTGCACGGTTTTGCGATAATGTCACGGAGCCGTTGATCGGGGTCCATGTTGCCGCGACCGATGCTCAGCCTGGTGTCTGTGCTCGCTGACCATGTTGACCTCGGATGCGGTGCGCGTGAGTCTTGTTTTGTCTCCGTTCAGACTGGAAGCTGCTGGGACTTGCGATTCTTCTTTTCCATCCATGAGCGAGAGCCTATCGATCTTGATTGGCTTTGGATCTCACAAACCCAACCCATATCCCATTGCCCGTAAACTAATCGCTACCACGTCACAGATGCTAGTGTCCCCTGGTGCACCCAAGTGGATCAGTCATCACTCGTCAGCACACATCGGATAGGTCTCCATCTGCAAAATCTTGATCGTGAACATGTGTGCCATATGTGCAATATGCTTTTGCTTTTCTATATCAGCATGACAGCATGTAACCGTGCAATCAGCAACCACAAAAGGTATTGCCTTGTGTAGCTTTGCTAGTCTAATTCTGTCAATGTTGCTTTGACAACTTACAAAAAGTGCTTTAACTTCTGTATGCAAAATTAGAAACAAAACAATACTCCATCTTACAAGTCACCATGCCAAACAGGGCCACATCGACTTTATTATGTTTTCCACCATCCGTAAGCAAAGACATGGCTTATAGAAATGGTTCGCTTTGCTTGGCTAGATAATGCCAGCCGAAAGCTGTGGGGTTCATATAGCGCACTAAGAAACTGAACGCACAAATTCCATATATTCTCGTCTCCCAAAATTTTATATGGCGTGGAACAAATTTACAAGCTATTGCCACAATCAGCTGCTAGTGTGAGACCAAGCTCCCAAGTATTCCTAATTCTATATGTTCACCTATGCATCTCAGATTCTAAAACTAAGAGGAGAAATCAGTAGAAGTCTAGCACTCCAGATATGGTGATAGGAGGGTCAATAGGCACCAGTTTCGCCTTTCCTTCCGCGGCAAGCTGCGGTAGCGTGTTAGCCTCCTTCGGTGCAACGCCTGGGGCTGTCCATATAGTAGAGTGTGGCCACTCGTTTCTGGAGTTGATCTGCTCATCATTCACAGTTCCAAGCTGTGCCCCGAGAGCGGCCATCTTCTCAGAGTAGTACAGGGCGTTGAACGACACTGGGACTTCCTGATTCTGGTGGATGCCATAGCTTGCAACGGCAGCCACACCCTGGGCCCTTTTGTGAGCAAATACCGTTGATAAAACTGTTGATTTCACTGTTCTTCTCTGCCACCTGTAGCAGTAGTGCAATTAACAAATATGTTACAGTAGAGCATCACTGTAACACAAAGACAACCTAGTGCAACAGTACATGCCTACAACTGTAACGGATTCCACAAAACATGTAAACCCTGCAAATGTGAACTACCTGTACATAAAGACAGCATCGCATTCTGTTCTTACCTTACGAAGAAGTCCCATTATGTCTGATGGGGTCAATCTAACAGCCGCAAAAATGATATTGCCAAACTTCCGCTTCACAGTATCAGGAGTTTTGAGATCACCTTTTGCAACAGCTTTTAACTGTTCCAGCACTTCTTTCACGGCCAAATCAAATGGAACCTACAAAAGAGTAGATAAAATAAAATACAAAATTACATTGTCACTCTGTGCAGTAAAATTGTATTTTCAGCACGTCCAAACTTTTGTAGTTTGACAGGGGATTATGATTAACTCATAACAATTCATATAACACCCTAATTTACCCGACCACCTAGATATTATAAAGCCTCTCATGCTACTACTGAATCAGAGATGGAAGTAAATCCTAGCAAAATAGCATAAGTACGGTGTTCCCACTTTCACAGATCATAAAGGTACAGCCATTTAGAGCATTAATAAATGAAATAACAGGGTTACCTGAATGGAGTTAAGATAATCAGTGTTCCCAAACAAGATCTTTCGCAACCTTTGCTCCCACTGTGCCCATTCTTTAGCATACGAACCTTTTGATGGCTCCGCTCTGATTTCACAACATTTTGTAAAAAAAAGCCAGCATAAAACGCATGAACTTTAAAATGCAGCACTAGTTTTGGCAGCATTAAAACTTCCATACCTTCCATGCCTGTTTTGGTGAAGTCTGAATAAGCTAATCCCCTCATCCAAGATTGCTTTCACATCACCAGGCAATGGAGCTCTGGAATCAGATAAAATCAAGAGGCAAGTCAGCTCATAATATTTTTATCCTTGCAGACAATACGAAAAGACTATCATTTTTCCAAAGAAAACAAATTCGACAAAGAAATAGCTTAAGTACTGTATCCAGTGAGTCTGACAGAAAGAATACAGCAAAATGCTCTTACCTATCTGGCTTCAGGAGAGGCATCTTAACCACGGAGCCAAAACGCTCATAGAGTTCATTTTCGAATTCTTTCCGACTCTGAAATTGTAAGTATTGGTAACTTGAATATCTCATGAGCTCAAAAGAATTTTTCATGAAATGCACATACCTTGCCATCATACAAGTGGTAAAACATTAGCAAAACGTAACCAGCATTGGGGGATGCCTTGTCCAGATTTCCCTTTCAAATTATCCATTTGTAAAATGTCAGTCATTTCACGATATATAAAAGCGGCATACATATTTGCATGAAAGTAAATAAGGACTACACACCGGATGATTCACCCGTTGGAGGACACGAAACATGAAAACAGCAAGTGCTTCTAGAGAAAATGGATTTGAATCCGTGCCTACAAAATCCAGGAATCAGAGACAAGTCAATATAAAATAGGTAAAAGATTATAGTATTCTAAAATCTGCAAAAATCTCCTTGGACGATATAAAATTGCCAGGCCTCATCACCCAATGCCAAAATAACATGTCTCTGTACAGTATGCTCTCAAATAGTGTAACCACTCATGGGGTTTTCAGGACAATAAGATTCCAAAACTGGAAGCTTCAGATTATTGCATAGTGGTGATATGTTGACGCATTCACAAATTCTGCAACCATTTTCAGAGTAATATACCAATCTCAACTATTGTTCATATGTACAAACTCCTGGTAATTGGTTTAAAGGAAAAAAGAGCAACAACAGAGGGAGCAATAACTAATTAAAGAGTAGGCTACCTTCAGAGTCAGGAATGACCGGAACTGCAGCCGCTTTTGTGGTCCCACACATATCCTCAATCTGGAAAAATACGATTTTATCAGATCTATCTCTTTGCTTAAACTGACTGTAAAGCACAAACATAGCGCATGAAATTTTTGTTCGCAATAGTTGATTTATGATGGCAATCTTGCCTGCCTCCAAACTTCTTCATTAGGTGCATTTTTGTCAGCAAGCGTTATTCTAGCTGGTTTCTTTTTTCGCTCCTCGGCAACTTTTTGCCAGTATCTTCCTGTAATAACAGTTAAAACTGTCTAATTAGACTTAGTTTGACACAAATCACAAGACCAAACATCGAGAAAAAAATATAAATTAAGTATAAATGTATAAATTATATGCAGCACCTAAAAGAAATGCCAAAAATCATATCTCATGATTAGTTTGTTCAGCATTACATCTCTTTTTTTTTGTGGCAAATTGCTTCTTTAGCATGTAATCATCATACTTAATTTGACAGAACAGATTTACGTTGAGACAACGAGCATGGTCCCGTTTTATCTTCTTCGACAATTTCGCAATCATGTTTTCGACACAGATCCCACAGGTTAAGGACATGGGATTATTGCGTTTCTACCCCTGGTTTGACTCTCAATTGCAATTTTACCCTCCTTTTCCAACTTTGCGATTTTACCCCTGGTTTTTCCAATTGAAGCGTGACTTTGCACCTACCAGGGGTAAAATCGCAATAAAAATATTGTGATTTTAACCAATTACATGAAACCGGCATTTTAATGTCTCCACATGCATTATATCTACACAATGCAAATATTACTGTGTTCCAGAGACAGAACATGGTCCTCCAGAACTTAATGAAAACAAGTTCTACTCCAATGTTTTCGAGAAAAAAAAAAAGAGTTCTACTCCAATGAACAAAGAAACCAGACAACATCAAACAATGTCTCAAATGTTCCATACCTTTAATAAGGTCTCCCATCAGGCTATGAAGAGGGCGATCATCGCCAAGGCCACCAGGCGTGTTTAATATCTCCTTACATAGAGCCGACTTTGCACAACCAGGTATACCTGACAGACGAAAAAACATATGAAACTAAACAGATATAATAAGAATTACGAATGCAATAAAAATTTCTATTACTTGTATTACATCACTAATACCTTTCAACCTATGTTTTTTTAATCCTTTTTATTACTTTGTGGTGCTTTCCTGATTTCATCTCTAACCTAGCCAAACTTGTTTAGGAACAACCTTTTTATTTTCAAACCTAGTATTCTTTTATGGATTACTCGGTTCATATGATAGATAAGACATAAGCTCAAGGCTAACGATTGAGAAGTGAATCCAAGGAGATATCAAAGCCTTACTGATATTCGGAGGAATTTAAAAATTCAAAACCAATGATCTAAGACTTTTCAAGAAAAAAAAATCTTAAGACTAAGAATCAGTTACAAAATTAGGTCTCAGGCTCTCATTAACTATTCACTAGTCCACCAGTGTTGCGTCTCACGGCCTGGCTGAAGGTCAAGGTTTGATGCCCAGAAACTATTGAAATAAGTGTTTCTTCCAACCTTCTAAATTTTACCCGATGAATCAATTAGTCTAATGAAAACAACTGAAAAACTGTGAAAATATGTCTAGCAATCTGTAGGCAGTTATTTTACCGGGAAAGAACACAATAAGGCCCTCTGTTTTGGGAACCACATCAACAGGTGTTAAGGTAGAACTAGAAGACGCTGCTCCACGTTCTGACTGAAGATCACCCTCTTCATCTCTCTCCGAATCAAGTATGGCCAAGAAATTTTCAGTTTGAACCAAGTTACCAGCAGCCCCAATCAAAGCCTGGTTTGCAGGGCTGCGTTTGGCATATTGTTCAAGGAAAGGCTCTGCTTCACTGAGATATGTTGATGAAGATAGTGGCTTATTCCCATACTTCCTTCTAATGTAGACAGCCCTGCAATTATGAAAACAATCAAATTAGACAAAAGTACATACATACTTTCATGAGAGAGAAGGTAACAGTAATATACCATTCATCCAACATTTTGCTAAGCTCTTTCTGTTTGCCTGCTGATGTTCCCCAATTCTTCATTTGCCTATCAACACATATCAGGACATGACATCATTAGACGGCAAAGGTTGAACAATTATACAGAAGCACCAAAGTCAACTACTGTACATAATTTACAGCTTGAACAATTATAATACTAAATACAGTAGTACAGAATTTGCAACACAATACATGTATAAAATCATGTCTGCGTAAAAAAATATCTATTTATCATGTGACGAAGAGTACTACTTGAATATCAGAAAAGGCTTGCATCGCTGTACTGCACTTAATGTTCCTAATTAATACACTATACTTGGTAGAGGTCTATAGATTAGCACCATTTTTTTTCCAACGTAGGGGTGTTCGTTTCCCCCCTCTAAATTTTAGACCCTCTAAAATCAAA
>LAPY01001077.1:44922-57252 GCA_000970635.1 Eragrostis tef
TAGTTTTCATGCAGAATGTTCAGGTATCAAAGATTAAGCAAAGATGTACCTGGAGTGTAGAAGCTCATGAATGGAACAACGCTGCAGAAGCCACTGACCCCTTCAACTTCCCTGAACCGCCCAGACTTTAAATCGGTAGCAAAAGATCCACGATCCGTCCCCACGTAAACGACACCACCGCCGTCCTCAAAGCCAACTACATCAAGTGTGATCATGGTGCGACCAACAGGGATCAGCGTGTCAAAGTCAATAACTCTCTTTGGTTTCCACCTCATATCGTCATCTGGGCGAGCCTCTCCCGACCACATGCAGACATTGGACCTCACCACCGTGGCGCATCCCAGTCCACCACCCACTGCCGTCGTGAGCACAATGTCATTATTGTTCAGTGGTGGTGGGGGAATCAGAGTCATTTCCCGTGTACCCAAATCATACCCAAGGATTAGAAACAGAGTCATCCCCCCTATGGTACCCTCCTCGAGCACAAAGTAAAGTGAGTTACGCACATGAGCACTTGGCCTCCATACTGAAAACCAGCCGGGGTGCGAAGCAGAGGTTGGCTCACTCCACGCATCAGCTTCAGACGAGTAGCGATAGGCGAACATCTTCTGACCGTAAGAGGCCATAAACAGAACGAGGAAGGGTCCATTGGAGCAGTCGAGGTGGTCGCCTGCAGCAGCGGGGGCAGTTGCCGGTGCTCGTCGGTGACGGGGTCCCAGACGGAGAAGGCGTCGCTGGTTTTGAACTTCCACGGTGCGCTGTAGAGGAGGACGCGGCCGTGGCGGGAGTCGATCGCCTGCCAGCCACGGCGGTCGGCCTGGGGCGGACGGAAGGAGCAGGTGGGGACGAAGCGGACGACGCTGGCGCGGTCCTCGTCTCGGAAGCAGCGGAGGATGCCCAGCAAGGGGGGCGTCCGGTGGCGCTGGCGGAATCGGCGGGGGGGGCACCCTTGCAAACGAGGGCGGCGCGGAGGAGGCGCGCGGGATCTTCGGGCGGGATGCGGAGAAGGATCTCCTCCACGAGCTCGTCCCGCAGCGCCGGCGTCGGCAAGGGGCTCGCCATGATGCGGCGGGGCCGGCGGAGGAAAGGGAAAGCTCTGCTTGCTTCTGTGGTCTGGTTCAACCAGCTCGCTAATTTTCCAACAAAAATAAAATAAAAGAAGAAGAAAGAAAGCACGTTGGGCGCCCCTGCCATGTGGGGCCCGTTGAGTTAAGTTGACCGCGGGTTCGGTCGATTCATTCCGTGGTGTTGGCTTGGCGGGCGTATTGCGAATTTGGTTGTCTGAAAGAATGACAATTAATCAGGTTGAAAGAATGACAACTCATAATAAACCAACAAGAACCCGATTCCTTTGCGTTTGGAGACCCTTTCGTATGATCACTTGCATTCGCCAAAAAAAAAAAAGAGAAAAAAATACGTGATCACTTGAGCAGCGTATACGGGCGCAACATTTCAATAACCTTACATACATCAAGAGAGAGATAATTTAGCTGGAGCGGTTTTGCACAATAACTAATCATGCATGGATGTACACACACCAAAAGCGCAAACTACTATTTGCAGCCTTATTGGATCCATTGTGAGTTGGATCATCGATCAGGTGACGAATATGATGGAGGGGTCGCAGCAGCACTCGTCGAGCAGGCAGCAGCAGCACAGCGCCGCCAGGCTGCAAAGTTTGGAACAAGGGAACAGACATCATCATCAGGACTAATCTTTCGAAAAAAAAAAGACATCATCATCAGGACTTGATAAGAACGATCTCAACTCTCAAGTTGTATTGTATCTGCTGAGAATCGGACAGAAATTAGATCAAACGGCATGCGAGTTTCATTACCAGCCCTCGAGGAACCCCGGCGGCGGCGGTTGCGCGTACTGGTACTGCGGCGGCGCCATCACCGGCGGTCCCTGGTACGGCCCCTGGTTGTAGTAACCTGCTTGGAGGCAAGGACAAAGTCAGATGACAAGAAACCAGCACATGATCGAGCTCTCCTGTCCCGGATGAGCCGGAGAGCAGAGTTGGAGAGGCCTGCAGGCACGTACCTTGTGCTGGGTACCCGTACCCGTAGCCGTACCTCGGATCACTCATCCTCGAGCGCAAGCAGCAGCTGCTGGATCGTTGGTTGGAAAGACGTACGGATGAGGGAAGAAGATGCAGATAGAACGGCGACGGCAGGCTCTGTTGCTTTCTTGGTACTAGTTATAGAACGGACAGGCTGCTTGATTTATCAGGACAGAGGAGCAAGGCGATGGGGAGGGTGAGGCCGAATCGGCCGGGCCGCGTCAGCGCCGACGACAAGGTTATTCCCTGCCACTGCTGGTGGCGGTGCTGCGGTTTTGCAACTTTGTACGAGGGAGCCAAACAGGAGAATATGTTCTTTCGTCCCCTCAACTTAATTTGTGCTTGTCACCAACGATACAAGCCCTTGCCGCCGACGAGCGTCGGAACGTGAGCAACTTCCTCTACACGGCAAGTCGCCGGAGAACAAGTGGATGGGGATTTTACTTTTTCATTTTCGATGTCCAGCTCGATCCACAGGGACTCAACCATATAGGTTACAATCCGACTCACTTACAGACGGGACCCAATGTCCAGACTCAAGGAAAGAAAATAAACCAAAACGGGGCGCCTTCGTTTCCCGGTGGCTTCCCGCCATTTTACTTCTCCTGTTCACCGAAAGCGTACACCCGACAAACCAGCCTTCATTGTTCATCAACCGGCAGCGCTACTCTTCAGTAGTTACAGTCGGCCCCAACGCCGCCGTGTCGACACGGGCGACGTCGTGCACGAGGAGGAGAACGATGAGGAGCACGGCGGCATTGGCCATCAGCGGCGGGGGGTGGTCCGGATCGGGTCCGCGTACTGGTACTGCGGCGGCGCCATCACCGGCGGTCCCTGGTACGGCCCCTGGTTGTAGTAACCTGCTTGGAGGCAAGGACAAAGTCAGATGACAAGAAACCAGCACATGATCGAGCTCTCCTGTCCCGGATGAGCCGGAGAGCAGAGTTGGAGAGGCCTGCAGGCACGTACCTTGTGCTGGGTACCCGTACCCGTAGCCGTACCTCGGATCACTCATCCTCGAGCGCAAGCAGCAGCTGCTGGATCGTTGGTTGGAAAGACGTACGGATGAGGGAAGAAGATGCAGATAGAACGGCGACGGCAGGCTCTGTTGCTTTCTTGGTACTAGTTATAGAACGGACAGGCTGCTTGATTTATCAGGACAGAGGAGCAAGGCGATGGGGAGGGTGAGGCCGAATCGGCCGGGCCGCGTCAGCGCCGACGACAAGGTTATTCCCTGCCACTGCTGGTGGCGGTGCTGCGGTTTTGCAACTTTGTACGAGGGAGCCAAACAGGAGAATATGTTCTTTCGTCCCCTCAACTTAATTTGTGCTTGTCACCAACGATACAAGCCCTTGCCGCCGACGAGCGTCGGAACGTGAGCAACTTCCTCTACACGGCAAGTCGCCGGAGAACAAGTGGATGGGGATTTTACTTTTTCATTTTCGATGTCCAGCTCGATCCACAGGGACTCAACCATATAGGTTACAATCCGACTCACTTACAGACGGGACCCAATGTCCAGACTCAAGGAAAGAAAATAAACCAAAACGGGGCGCCTTCGTTTCCCGGTGGCTTCCCGCCATTTTACTTCTCCTGTTCACCGAAAGCGTACACCCGACAATACGTCTTCACTGTTCATCAACCGGCACCATCACTCTTCAGTAGTTACACCTTCCCCTCCTGCAGAACTTGCTTGTCCCCAAGCAAGCGCTGATGGGAACCTTGCCTTGACGACATAGAAATCTTCCCACGTAGCAGCTTCCGGTGGCAGCTTCGCCCATTTCACCAAGACCTGTGGTACAGCACGATTCCCTTTCTTGACCAAGCGACGCTGCAACACCTGTTCAGGCACCACATCCATAGCATCCAGATCATAAAGTTTTGGCAGTTTGTTGTATTACTGGTGTATAATTGGGAAAAAATGGTTTCAATTGTGAGACATGAAACACAGGATGGACAAGACTATCCGATGGTAACTCCAGTTTGTACGCCACAGCTCCGATCTTTTCCAATATGTTATATGGACCACAGAACTTATATGCCAATTTAGGATAGGGCCGATTCACCACTGAGGCTCTTGAGCATATGGTTGCAGCTTAAGCAAGACCATCTCACCCAACTGAAAGGTTGTCTCAGAACGGTTCTTATCAGCATAGAACTTCATCTTGTGTTGAGCTTTAGCCAGATGCTCTTTTAGTACAGCAGTTTGTGCAGCTCTCTCCTGTAATACATCTTGCACAGAGATATCAGTAGCCACAGGTGGTTGGAGACTGGCTCCAAAATTGGGCTCCTGGCCATAAAGTGCCTTGAACGGTGAACAACCTAGGGAAGAATGATGAGAAGTGTTATACCAAAACTCTGCCAGAGGAAGCCAGCTCTTCCATTTCTTAGGAGCTTGTTGTACTGAACATCTCAAATACATCTCTAAGCACTGATTAACGCACTCAGTTTGTCCATCTGTTTGTGGATGGTAAGCAGTAGAGTGAAGCAATTTGATTCGCATGGAATCCAAAAGTTCAGTCCAGAAATCACTGAGGAAGACCTTGTCCCTATCGGAGACAATAGTTTGAGGAATACCATGTAGCTTCACAATATTCTCCAAAAACACTTTGGCCACTGTCTTGGCAAAGTAGGGATGCTTCAAAGGCATAAAGTGTGCATATTTGCTAAAACGGTCCACTACCACCAATATAACCTCATAGCCTTCAGATTTAGGGAGACCAAAAATAAAATCCATAGATATATCATGCCAGGAAGCAGTGGGGATAGGTAAAGGTTGGAGAAGACCTGCAGGATGAGTTCGCTCATGTTTGGCCTGTTGACACACCATACACTGTTTGACATAATCAGTGACATCCTGTTTAAGCCCAGACCACCAAAAGAACTTCTTCACCTTGTGATAAGTCACTAGAGCACTAGAGTGACCCCCAATAGGAGTATCATGAAAGGTAGAAATGAGCCTGGTCATTAAAGCAGAATTATGACCAACCCAGGTCATATCATGAAACCTGATAATACCATTGACCAGAGAATAGCCATCTGGACTAGGACTAGATAAAGCCAGTTGAGAAAGCAACTTTTGAGTAGCAGGTTCAGTAACATAGGAGTTCAATACCTCTTTTACCCATTGTGGCTGGATGGAAGAGACGGTCTGTATTGCCATAACATGACCAACACGAGATAAAGCGTCTGCTGCAAGATTCTCTTTGCCTTTCTTGTAAACAATCTTAAATTGAAGCCCCATCAATCTAGTCATAGCCTTCTTCTGCATGTCACTTTGTAGATGTTGTTCATCTAAATATGCTAGACTCTTATGGTCAGTCTTGATGATGAACTCCCTTCTCTGCAGATATGGTCGCCATTTTTCTATGGCTAGAATCAGGGCCATAAACTCTTTCTCATAGATGGATAGGTGTTTGTGGACCTCACTTAATGCTTTACTGAGAAATGCCACAGGTTGATCATTTTGCATCAGCACAGCCCCTAATCCTGTTTGACATGCATCAGTCTCCACAATGAATGGTTCATTAAAATTAGGCATTGCTAGGACTGGTGTTTTCATCATGGCATCTTTCAATGCATCAAAAGCCTTTTGAGCTTCAGCAGTCCATAGGAATTGTTTCTTCTTCAGCAATTGAGTAAGAGGTTTAGCCAACAGCCCATAATGTTTCACAAATTTTCTGTAATATCCAGTGAGACCCAAAAACCCTCTGAGATCAGTGACAGTAGTTGGGATAGGCCAATTCCTCATAGCCACTGTCTTGCTAGGGTCTGTCTGAACTCCCTTGTTTGAGATAATATGTCCCAAAAAATGGAGCTCATGCCTGGCAAAAGCACATTTAGACCTTTTCAAATATAAATGGTGTGCTCTCAACTTTTCCAAGACTTGTCTCAGATGAGAAACATGGGATTCCAGGTCAGGGCTGTAGATGTTAAAAAGACCATGACAAACTTCCTTAAGAAAGGACTGAGAATATCATTCATCACACACTGAAAAGTAGCTGGAGCGTTTGTGAGGCCAAATGGCATAACCCTAAACTGGTAATGACCATGATGTGTCTTAAAAGCAGTTTTATATTCATCCTCAGTGCACATTCTTATTTGATGATAACCAGCAGTAAGGTCCAAGCTAGTAAAGTACTGTGTTCCAGCCAACTCATCCAGAATCTCATCAATATTAGGCATAGGAAACCGATTCTTGATAGTTAGGGCATTCAGTTTCCTGTAGTCAACACAAAATCGCCAACTTCCATCTTTCTTTTGGACCAGTAGTACAAGTGATGCAAATGGGCTGACACTAGGCACAATCAAACCCTCTTGCAGTAATTTCCTCACCTGTTTTTCAATTTCATCCTTATGGAGAGGATTATACCTGTAGGGTTTAGAGTTGACAGGAATAGAATTAGGCAGTAGTGGTATTCTGTGATCATAAACCCTGGAGGGTGGTAACTGGCTTGGTTCTTCAAACACATCATGATATTCTTCCAACACCTCCTGAATTCCTGGGTGTGTACCCTCACCATAAGAAGGTGGGACTTCTCTAACCACGGTAAGAGCCCATATTTCATTACCCTGGTACCACTTATGGACAGTCTCTGTTGAGACCTCAATAACAGCAGTAGGAGACATTGCAATTCCTCTTAACTGCACCTGCTTGCCTTGCTCTGCAAAAGAAAGGGTCTTATTCTCCCAGTCACAAGTCATTGGACTGTGGGATCTTAGCCAGTCATACCCCAAAATTACATCATAAGCTCCCAGTTCCAGGACTCTCATGTTGGAAACAAAAGTATGACCCTGAGCCCACCAAGCCATATCCTTGACCATCTCATCAGACTATAATACAGCCTCATTAGCTACCTTAACTTGAACAGCAGACACTTTAGAAGGTACAATGTGTACTCTCTGAAGAAATGCAGAATTAATAAAGCTATGAGAACTGCCACTATCAATGAGTATAACCATGGCTTGATCATCAACCAAAGCTTGCACTCGAATGCATTCATTATCGTCAGTACCAGAGATAGCATTGAGGGATAGTTGACAGAATTCTTGAGCTAAAGAGTCCTCTAAAGCCAACTGAGTTAACACTTCCTCAGTGAGATAGTTGTCCAAATCATTGACCACTATTGCATTAACTTGAGCTTTTGGCCTTTTGGTACACACATCAGCATGACCATTCTCATACTTGTCCCCACAGTAATAGCACAGATTATTAGCTCGCCTATAATCTCTGAGCTGCCTCTCTTTCCACAGTGGAGATGTACTGCCATTCCTAGAGTCCTGCTTATACTGTCCAGGTTTAGAGGTAAAAGACAATTTGTTGGATTTGCCTTTCTGTCTTTCCAACACCCTCTGCTGCACTTTAGCTAACAAGCATGCCCTATCCACAGTGTCAGGAACTTGTGACTGGACAGCAGCTTTGATGTCATCCTTCAGTCCATTGACAAAATGGGCAGTAAAGAACATCTCATCATATGCACGATTATGCATAGATACTTGGTAACGCAAATCCTCAAACGCAGCTGCAAATTCCTCCACAGTACCGGATTGCTTCAGTAATATCATCTCAGTTACTGCATCATGATAGTCATGAGCTCCAAATTTGGCCTCTACATCCCGAATAAAGGAATCCCAAGAATCTAACTCATGGCTCAACTTGTAGACCTGGAACCATTTAGCAGCGTGGCCTTCCATATGCAGAGAAGCCGCTGTGACCCACATGCCCTCATTTACATTGTAGATTTTGAAGTAATTCATGCATTTATCTTTCCAGATCTTAGGTTGGGAGCCATCAGATGTAGGAAAGTGCAACTTAGGTAAAGAACCTCTAGGAAACCCATGATTTTCCCCACTCGCACGATGGTGGCCAAACATCGAACGACTGGTACGCATCTCACCTTGGTGTTCCTGGTAACAAGCAAATGGATTACGGAACTCAGGAGATCGTGGCGACTCATCTTGTTCATCATACTGGGTCTCCAATACCCGCTTGCCTGAGGACTCCACTTGCTTGGCCAACCGATGGTGGTCGAGAGAGACCTGATTTATCACCTTCGTGTTCAACTCCATCTGCGCCGCCAATTGTTGTTGGGTGGCCCCTATGTCGGAGACGCGAGCGAACATGAGATTCATGCTCGGAGCAGCTGCTCCAACTTCTCCTCACTCGATTTTTTCTTTTCCTCCATCGCGCGCAAGACGAATTGCGTCTGCACGGACGGTGCGGGAGGCTTCGGAGGCGCCGTGATGAATTTCCTCCAAGCACTCGACAAATCGTTGAAGAACACCGCCGCTACACCACTCGCCGCTGGATCACGTGAGTCGGTTCAGAGAAATCTCCTCCCCAATCAACTCACGCAACCAAATCTACCGCCGCCTGAACCGAAGATCGATCCGAGGGATTTCACGCACAGACAAGCTGCACAACCCAAGATATGAATCCGATTCCCACCGACACCACCGCGAATCCGACTCGCCTCAAGCACTAGGGATTTCACACGCAAACTTGTTGCGAAACCTTAGCCGAGCACGAATCCTTTGCTGATGAACCGAGGACCGCTGAATCTGATACCAACTGTCACGAACGATACAAGCCCTTGGCCGTCGACGAGCGTCGGGACGTGAGCAACTTCCTCTACACGGCAAGTCGCCGGAGAACAAGTGGATGGGGATTTTACTTTTTCATTTTTGATGTCCAGTTCGATCCACAGGGACTCAACCATATAGGTTACAATCCGACTCACTTACAGACGGGACCCAATGTACAGACTCAAGGAAAGAAAATAAACCAAAACGGGGCGCCTTCGTTTCCCAGTGGCTTCCCACCATTTTACTTCTCCTGTTCACCGAAAGCGTACACCCGACAATACGTCTTCACTGTTCATCAACCGGCACCATCACCCTTCAGTAGTTACAGTGCTCCGTCCAGGAAACGGTGAACCAAGCTGCAACGCTTTTGATTGGAGTGTGTCATTTCCAAGTAGCTAGAGCGGGCGGACCATTGGTACTGGAGCAGTTAGAGCAGTTGAAGCTTGTGACGGATAACTGCACCGCTTCTTGTGTGCGTGTGTGTGTGTTTTCTTGGCGAAGGATAACTCCACCACTTCATGATGCTTTGCGGAATGAAGAAAAACTGCTTTTTGCTCTACCAACTGGAAAGGCGGAAATGCAGCAAAAAAATTAAAAAAAAAATGGAACGAGATGAGATAAGCACGAAAGCGTTTCTCTCCATTCATGTCATAATAAGATTGAGGCTGAAGTAACAAATTTGCGCTGCCCCAAAAGAGAGAATATAATGGATCAGCGGCAACTCATCAAGGCTGTCCATTGTGCTTGTGAAGCGCGTGGGGAATGGAATCCGATTCAAAGCGAATTGGCATAAACAATCTGCCGGGCACTTCTCTACGGTATACTGCAGATTAAACATATTGCAAAGGGGCAATAGTGGAAGAAGAACTGCACATGCTTGGCCTGAATATAAATATTGGTCGCATTGTGTAAATGGCACCACAACTACGAGCACATCCACATATTTAGCGAACAATTAGACGAATGATAACCTCAAGAGTTGGAATAACAGTTGCTAGTGCAACTGCTATATATATGTATAGAAATTACAGTATATATACACAAAATAAAAATGCACAATCCTGCGTTTTGCTCAAGTCGCTGCTACCACCATCTTCAATTTTTTTGGTTATTGAAAGGTTTTTGCCACTGAAAGTCACAAGTTGTTGAAAAACTCTATTAGAGGATATAAAAAAGAAGCAATATCAATGTCAACTTGCTTTTAGGAATTAGAAGAATCAAACATACACAATCCTTCTTGCATTGAGCAAAGTAAAACTGCAGATATTTACATAAGTACTGTAACATTGTACACGTACGGGACGTTTTAAACATGGAGGTTCTGCCACCGTGATTAACCTTCAGTAGTTACAGTGCTCCGTCCAGGAAACGGTGAACCAAGCTGCAACGCTTTTGATTGGAGTGTGTCATTTCCAAGTAGCTAGAGCGGGCGGACCATTGGTACTGGAGCAGTTAGAGCAGTTGAAGCTTGTGACGGATAACTGCACCGCTTCTTGTGTGCGTGTGTGTGTGTTTTCTTGGCGAAGGATAACTCCACCACTTCATGATGCTTTGCGGAATGAAGAAAAACTGCTTTTTGCTCTACCAACTGGAAAGGCGGAAATGCAGCAAAAAAATTAAAAAAAAAATGGAACGAGATGAGATAAGCACGAAAGCGTTTCTCTCCATTCATGTCATAATAAGATTGAGGCTGAAGTAACAAATTTGCGCTGCCCCAAAAGAGAGAATATAATGGATCAGCGGCAACTCATCAAGGCTGTCCATTGTGCTTGTGAAGCGCGTGGGGAATGGAATCCGATTCAAAGCGAATTGGCATAAACAATCTGCCGGGCACTTCTCTACGGTATACTGCAGATTAAACATATTGCAAAGGGGCAATAGTGGAAGAAGAACTGCACATGCTTGGCCTGAATATAAATATTGGTCGCATTGTGTAAATGGCACCACAACTACGAGCACATCCACATATTTAGCGAACAATTAGACGAATGATAACCTCAAGAGTTGGAATAACAGTTGCTAGTGCAACTGCTATATATATGTATAGAAATTACAGTATATATACACAAAATAAAAATGCACAATCCTGCGTTTTGCTCAAGTCGCTGCTACCACCATCTTCAATTTTTTTGGTTATTGAAAGGTTTTTGCCACTGAAAGTCACAAGTTGTTGAAAAACTCTATTAGAGGATATAAAAAAGAAGCAATATCAATGTCAACTTGCTTTTAGGAATTAGAAGAATCAAACATACACAATCCTTCTTGCATTGAGCAAAGTAAAACTGCAGATATTTACATAAGTACTGTAACATTGTACACGTACGGGACGTTTTAAACATGGAGGTTCTGCCACCGTGATTAATGAACTCCATTCAAAGCAGAACTCTCGTTGCTAATAACTCTCCACGTATAAATCCAATGATGCTAATTTTTACTCATATGTTACGGCCTTCTAAGTTGTATAAGTTTTCTGAAGCGAACCATAGAGAGTTGATTGTTAGCTAGAGGCATTCGTTAATTAAGTAGAGGACAAGATTATACCAAACTATTAAGATAATCAAGCTAGTTTATCGAGCGATATTTGTATCCTTAATTTGCACAAGAACGACTTCAATCAACTGAATGAAATGACTACCGAGATAATTAAATCGTAGTTAATTCTTATACTTCCAGATCTGTCTTCGGCCACAATGATTAAGCAGCAGAATCACTTGTCATATCTCACAGTAACATGCATTTCTCAAATGCAGTGTGTGCTTGCTCTAATTAAATTTTAATCTGATATTAGCCAACACGCTAAGCAAGGGTCCATAGCTCAGTGGTAGAGCATTTGACTGCAGATCAAGAGGTCACCGGTTCGAACCCGGTTGGGCCCTGTTAGTTTTGCCTTTGAATTTTTTAATTAAATATTTGCACTCCACAGACAGTCGTTACCTGCATATTTGGCAAAGAACATCGAACTATTCAGCATGCAGGTTGTTCAAGACTAAAGTGCAGGAGGGAGTCGTTAAGGATCTAAAACAACACTTTCAACGACAGCAACGTGAAATGTTCAATCATTCCAGAAATTTTATTTCATCAACCCCATCATGTCAGCTGTGTCTTGGATGCAGCTTTCGTAAGAGGATTGTTGAGAAGAGAGAGAGAGAGAGAGAGAGAGAGAGAGAGAGAGTGCACGCACCTCTTGAGGACTTTCGCACGAGCACGATGTGCATCGCGGCATTGTTGGGCGGCAGCTGGAGGCGGAGCGGCAGGAGCTTCCCGTTGATGGGGCTCCGTGAGCAGATGATGAGATCCGCGAGTCCCGTCTCCTCCTGCAGCCTCTCCAGCAGCTCCTCGAGGCTGGTCCCGTTGAAGGTGAAGGAGCGCGGGTCGTCGTCCTCGCCGACGTTGCCGTTGTTGTCGCCGATGTGGTAGTGGATCATCCGGCCGTCCACCTTGTGCAGCGGCACCGAGAAGGAGTCCGCCGACTGCACCAAATTTTGTAACAAGAGCCATTGTTGAATTACTAGTTGGTTGTTCAATTCGTCGAACAGGTGGCGGGCGTGGTTGTGTTGTGCAGACGGACCTCGAGCCTGGCGAAGCCGGGCGCGGGTGGGGGCGGCGGTGGCTGCGCTCTGAACGGCGTCGAGGTGACCTCCGGATGGTGGTGGTGCGGCATCGGAGGCGGCCTGAGCGCCGAC
>LAPY01001077.1:84851-95210 GCA_000970635.1 Eragrostis tef
GGCAACTCCGCGCTCGACGGCGGCCGCGTCGACAACGTCGCGCCGTGGATGTTGTCCGTCGCCGCCAGCAGCACCGACCAGCGTTTCGTCGACAGGATCGTCCTCGGGAACGGCAAGACCATCACAGTCAGTGCTAGCTTTCCGACAGAGGATTGATTGATAAGTACTCTTTGATGATCTCGTGACCATACTAAGCTATATCCATCCTGCCGCAGGGAGCCGCCATTAACATCTTCCCCAAGGTGGAGAAAGCTCCACTTGTCCTCCCGGCGAATGGGTAATCCAAGCATGCATACTTACACAAAACAGCATTACTTTTGCCGACACCAAATTAATATTCTTAGATCGTGACAATGCTCGTTTTGGTCACGCGCCGTGCAGTTCATGCGCGGAGGAGGCACTGGCCGGGCGGTCATACAAGGGGAAGATCCTTCTCTGCGCCACCGCGGGCAACGGCGCAGGCCCATTCGAGGCTGGCGCCGCCGGCGCTGTCATTGGCACCTACGAGCCCGACATCGCCTTCTCGATGCCTCTCCCAGCCCTCACGGTCGCCCAAGACCACTTCGCCAATATCCTTACCTACGTCAAAAGAACTCGGTACATATGGCGCACCCAACATCTATTATCTTAGTATTTGAAGAGAAAACGAAGCCACCACGTTCGCTCCCAAAGCCACAAAATTACCACCTTAATCAGAAAAAAAGAAAAGCTATGAATCGTTAGATTTTATGAACATCTAACGGTCTAGATTAAATAACATACTCATATCAAAATAATTCATAATAAAAATTCGGAATCAAAAACTATGGAAAAGTGGTAGTTTGATTCGCATACACATTCCCTGAGAAAACAACTATACTGCGATTGGCCGATCCTACCGCAGATGAAGAGTCCTAAAACAAACCGTCACAAAAAAATGTTGTTTTTCTTTCTCCAAAACAGCTCAAGCAGTACCCAGGCCAAACGGCTCACCCGTGAAAGCAGCAAGGCCCACGCATATAGGAGCAAACGATTCTTGAAAGGAACACTAAAGAAAAACCGGAACCGAACCGTACTCTGCTCATTCTGTTCCAACCTATACATCGCTGGTGCTCTAATGTCGCGTTGGATTTTTTATCATCTGAATATTTACCATCACCATCTATATAGAGTCATATAGAGGCAAGAAAAAAAACTAGAAGAGCTGTCGTGAACTCCATGACCAGGTGATTCCATGATTTGGGGTTTGACTGCAAATTTTATAGCATCGCCATTTTTTTCTTTTTGATAATTCATATATGTATTAATAGACAAGAAAAACATATAATTAGTTAAAGGACGCAAAGACAACTTTTTCACCCAACTTGCACAAAAGACCCTAAAGAAAAAAAAACAAAAAGGTCCCATCCTCCATGCTTCCAGTGCAAGCGGCTCGCCGGAGAATATCGTCGTCCGACATTAAAACTAAAGCAAACGCTAGGAGCAACCACATCCAGATGCCACTTGACCAGATCAAGAAGCTCATCACACCTGATTTTGAGCTGTCCATCCATGAGAACGGGATAATTGTTAAATGAGCATCGGCCGGGGATACGTCTCCGGCTCCCCTGACTTTGGATCTGAGCTCAACCATAGACGTCAATAACCACCGAGGGAAGCTCGAGCTCGATCAAACTCCCCTTTAGCCGCGAATACCAGAACCTTTTCTACATCCTTAAAGCAAAAGGCCAACACAACCCACTTCTGTATAGGGCTTTCTCCATGGAGCCCCACCTCCACAAGCTTGATGTTCAAGGCTGAATCTTGTCGTCACTTCTGTTGTGCAGTAATCCTGTGGGCACCATACATAGCTCCGAGAAAGTTCGACGCCGGGGCGCCCATCGTCGCCTCGTTCTCCTCTCCTGGTCCAAACATTATCACTCCTGCCATTCTGAAGGTTATTGTTATAGATGACCAATGAAGCGAATTTTGTAATCAACAAATTACTAACGCTAGCTCCGTGGTTCTGAAAAAAAAAACTGAAGCCTGACCTGTCGGCGCCGGGGATCGACATCCTGGCGGCATGGACGCCGCTATTGCCAGTGTCTTAAAACATCAAGGACAATAGGTTCACGGCGTACAACATTTTGTCGGGAACGTCCATGGCGTGTCCTCACGCGACCGGCGTCGCGGCGTACGTCAAGTCCTTCCACCCCGACTGGTCGCCGGCGATGATCATGTCAGCTCTCATCACCACAGGTAGCCTGTCTCACCAACTCAGCTCCTCTGCTCTGCCCTGTTCGTGTAGTGGCCATCATTTGAACAAATGAACTAACGCGACGATCGGCGAAATGGTCATGTAGCTACCCCGACGGACCCGTCGCGCAACCGCGGCGGCGGCGAGCTCACCTACGGCGCCGGGCAGCTCAACCCGGCACGGGCGCGCGACCCCGGCCTCGTCTTCGACGCGCGCGAGGAAGACTACGTCCGGATGCTGTGCGCCGAGGGGTACAACTCGACGCAGCTCCGGATCGTCACCGGCGCCACGGCCTGCCCGGCCGGCGCCAGGAGGGGAACTGCTCGCAACCTCAACTATCCAACAATGGCGCACCACGCAACGCCGGGGAAGAACTTCACCGTCCGGTTCCCGCGCACCGTCACCAACGTTGGATCGCCGGACTCCGTCTACGTCGCCAAGATCGTTGGTTCAGGGCGGTTCGTTAGAGTGGCTGTCGCGCCAAAGAGGCTCGCGTTCAGCAAGCTGCTTCAGAAGATGTCGTTCACCGTGACGGTCTCCGGCGCTCTGCCGGCGGGGAATGAGTTCGTGTCGGCGGGCGGCGGGTGGGTGTGGTCCGATGGTGTGCGTCAGGCCAGAAGCCCGATTATTGTGCACACAGTCACTGTGGATGCTCAATAGATCGAGTAACCCGGCCACCACATTCATTGGGTAAACTGATGAAGATCATTTAATTTGCTGCCATAGTTGCAACAACGTAACTCACAAAAGATACTACATTATTCGTGTTGCTGCCAAAGTTGCAACTATATCGAGATGGGGGCTTCCTAGCTAGCTTCATAGGTCGCTCTGCTTTCTAGTCGACCATGTCCTGCTCCACGCCATGCGGCCTGACCGGACACAAGAAATTAAGATGACGTGCGTTCGATCACGCTCATTCAGGCCGGACGACGAACGAACGAACGATGCGACCGATGAGGTCAGAGCAGAGCAGGCGGCGTCTCAGCCGTGCACGCACGGGAAGCTGGCTGCTCCCTGCCTTTCCAGTATACTCCTATATGATCTTATCTGCGTGGTGTGCTGGCAGAATCACCAATTCACCATGCATGGTTGTCAGGCTCCAGCTACAACCGTATGGCTGCTTGCCCAACTTTGCAGCGCCAGTACGTCGAGGAAGATGCGTCGCCGTACGTAGTGGATCGAGCGTGTCAAACAAAATTGCCTGGCTGTTGTTGTGTGACTGCTACTATCGAAAATTTGTCTTATTTTTCCTGTTCAAGTGTATTATTTGTTCTTAATTCAAAGCATGATGAATGCAATGGTTTTTATTCCCTAATATAATTAAGAAATAACTATATGTAGACGATGAAAAGAGGAAAGAGATCTCATGGAGTTTGTACTATAAAATTATTTATGGTATTGGAAGAGGACTCAAATACTTGCACGAGGACTCAACTATCGAGCTTGAGACATGGCATACCCGAAAGCCCTAAGAAATGCATGGGAAAGAAGGTCAAATTAACCCCGAAACAAGTGATCCAAAAATGGATTTGGGGGGCATGCCCCCCCCCACCCACACACACACACAAACAAATTACCCATGTTTGGGGGGGGGGGGGGGGGAAGGTTTGATCATTCCAATATGAATATCTGAGTTGAAATAGTTTATTTATGCACATGTATTTTTGTTCACACAAGTGTGGGAAAACTGGGAAAACGGAACTGTCATGAACATTCTGGACCAGCCTGATTGTTCAAAAAATGACCCGCTGAAGTGCTTACATGTTGGCCTTTTGTGCGTCCAACAATGTACAATTGAATGCTTTGCGCAAATCAGAGCCAGTACTCCCAGCCCCAAAAAGGCCAGCATTGCTTTATAGAACATATGAGCAGAGTAACCTCAGTGTCAATGGTGTAACAGAGTGCCCAAATGAACCACAAGAGGCCTCGCTGAATAGTGTGACGATTACAGATCTTGGAGCAAGATAGCATCACGATAAGTATCTGAAAAAAATGAATCCTAGAATAGAAGTTTAATGTCATGTAATGTGGTATACTTTTTTGAGGAAAATACTATGTAAATTTATTCCAAGATGAAACTGTAATGTGGACTTCAATGATAAGTCCCGGAATAAACTTTTTGACAGCCAAAGTTGCATAGATCATTTACTCCAAGCAGAGGAGGCAGGCCTGCTGTAGTGTGCGCACGAAACAGAGGACCCCGTCCAAAGGAGCGCGGGAGAGGTCCATTTGAAATTGCGCCGGGATCTCGGCCGCACGTGCTCGAACGGACGCTCGCGAGGTACCCAAGGGTGGTCGCTGACCTGGGCAGGGCTCCCCTGTTTCCTGACTCGGGCTGCTCCTCTGTTTCGTTTCCGGTTTCCCTACTGACGAGACGACCTCGGCTGAGCCACACGCAACTCAGGGTCGTTACAGAACAATGAACAGCAACTTCCCTACGCTATTGTTCCCTACTGACACCAAACAAGAACTGGAAATGAGCTCAGGTAGACTGAAACGAACAGAATCAGAGTAAAAGTAACAGGCAGCAACTGGAGGAGGCAACGGCTTTTTTTTTAAGAAACTGGAGTAGGCAACTGTAGCAGAGTTGTGAATAAGATAAAGAAACTGGAGTACCCATGTCTGCTCTGATGCCTATTCATCTTAAAAATGAAAAAGAAATTACATTACAATGATTATCCAACCATCACAAACTGTCACAGATTCAAACACTTAACAGGTTTACTTATTTGACTATATATAAGGATACAAATTTGTTCAACGGAACTTATAATCTGGAAGTTCCAGACCAAATATTGCTGCGAATATCAAGCATTCTGTGTGCGACATCGTGAATTCATCGGCGTGTCGGGAGCTGCTCACCACGGAGGAATGTGTTGATCAGCATCAGTCCTTCAGCAGGCTTGTTGAGGGGCACCAGGTGAGCTGCACCTCTGACTGTCACCATGCTCATGCCATGGTACTCCACAAACCTCCCGGCAACCTGCATTAATCATTACATGTTGTGCTTCTCATTTTCAGCGTCACTGACTAATGATATGTTCAGTGCACAAGATGTTCAGTTATGCCAGCTGCTGGTTCTGACCTGCTTATCAAGGTACCAGGGTTGCCACTGGGTCTTGATCGGCAGGCCTAATGCTTCCACACAGTATCGGGAGCCGATCACCGGGACCCTACCGTCCGCATCACCACTGCAATTGATAAATAAAAGTATTTCAGTGTTAGAGACAGATAAGAGCGGTTAGCATTTACTTGAGCACTTGCTGTCAGATAGCCAGGCACACAAAATGCTTGAGCTGTACATGAATCAAGTCTGTCTGGGAGAAAAAGGGGGAATATCAAGTAGTGCTGCCTAATAAACTGAAAAATGCCTTCTCGTGTCCAAGAAGAACCATACCTGTAAAGCCAAACTCTCAGCCCTGCTTTGATGAGCTTAGAGTATATCGGTAGGACTGAGAATACCGAGATGTTGTAGGACTTGGAGATAGGGTCACTGCACAAGAAACAAGCTCATGTTTATGCTAGAGGATCAGGGACTAGTCCTCAAAGATACTGACAAAAAAAAGTTTTCACCTGCAGACATGCCATTTCCCTGGAAGCAACCCACTGACATTTGCATGGAATGCTCTCTGCACTTCTTCCTTGTTGAAGTACTCCTCAACATAGGATACGTAGCATGGATCATAGCCTGAGAACATTCGCATTTTTCTACTGAACGGCTCCTATTATTCCAAAAATAAGCACCATTTTCATAAGCATTTCTGGCTGGGAACTATTTTCAAGTAGGAAAAAGCCCAAAATACTTCCCCCAAGCCTGGATAACCCCCAAAACTCTTAAACCGCTTATTTAACCCTTATCTTTTGTTGAACCGGGTTACTTTATTCCTATATACTCTCTCTGTCCCCTAGAAGGTGACGTTCTGGAGCTTCGGCGTGGGAGTTAAGGAGAGGTGGAAAAGTAAAGTGCACAAAAACCGATGAGAGATGTAGGAGAGAGAGCTGCTAGGATGATACTTTCAATGGAAAAAAATTAAATGCCAGAGTGACACTTTCTTGGGACGGACAGAGTACAGTATACCTTTAGCCACAAACCTACCCCAGTTGCTTACGTGAAGGTTTCAGAGGGTGGTTTCCCTGATATCGTTTGATCAGGCTGAACACGTTTGCTGCGAGATGCCCACCGGTTGCCAAAGCCGTCCATGTACAGGTTCATCTACACTAGATACAAGATCGCTGGCGCAATCCTGCCGCTGCTTGGCCCCTGCATCACGCTCGAGTACCTCAGCTCTACCTCTCCAGGAATGCGCTATGCAGCACACTCTGAACCACGCCAAGAAGTCGTTGAATACGGCGTCAATGTAGCTCACCCCATCGCCGTCGAAGGACTCTATGCATGCCCCTTCAAATAGCGCCATCAGGGAGTCGTTCGGAGTAGATCAAAGTTTGCCACATCAGAACTCCATCATGTCCGGCCTAACCAGTGAACCCCCCCCCCCCCAAGATTAGACTAGTACTAAAAGTGTAAAGTAATTCGGCTTGGCAATAAATAAGGGTTACATAACGGTTTAATAGTTTGGGGGTTATTCAGATTCAGGCGAAAGTTGGGGGAATAATTCAAGCCTTTTCCTTTCAAATAAAACCCGTTTACCTGACTGTCGGCGAAGAATGCGCGCTTTGTAGAAGATGTTGAAGTCTGGTTGAGAAGGCATTTAGGGGCATAGATGTCGTATATGTTTATCTCTTGGTACTGACTAAAGATGGTGTTCATGGCAGCATTGCAGTCGTCGGACCAACTGGAGTTTTTGAAGTCACAATACTTTTTTATGCGCTCGTAGACTTCATCAGAAACAACTGCATGGCTCCAAGCATATTCAGCAAACCCTTTTGAATCATAGTAATAGTTGGTGGCAGGGTTTCCAACCTGAAAGAAGCAGTTCCACTATGAAATACAAGTTCCCTCTTTTCCTTTTCCGGTTTAAGCCTCAAACATGATTCTAACTCTTGTATTTAGTTTTCAAATGATGGCTCACATGGACACCAGTTTATATAATGTTGTTAGAGCATTTTTCAAGAGCTCCTCATAAAACTAGCCCCGTAGAGTTGTCTTTTGGAGCAACAAAAAAATTATGAGGGGTAATTTTTCTTCCCTCCTCCAATAGCCGCTCCTAAAAATAGGATGAAAATGCTTTTGATTGGGCCAAAAATACTAATTCTATTGGAAAAAGAATGAATTGCCCCCCCCCCCAATTCTTCTCCTGTTTGTAGCTATAAATGAGGGAAGTTTAAGAGCTATGACAAAAAATTAGGGGTGGTTCTGGTGTCCTCTTCGACACGTTTTTTTTAAAATTGAACCCCAATATTTGTTATAAAGAAGATTTATGAGGCTCTTTTGAAGATGCTCTTACATACATCAAGTGAATCACAACTTTCTACGTACTACAATATATTGATAAAGAAAATAAAACTATCAAACTGCTCGGAATTTCTTCTAATAAAACTATCAAAGCCCGACAAAAATACTAAAAAAGATGTCATCAAGCAGATTTTATAGTTTTCTATTGATATTAAAACATCTAACTTTTACGACTACATAAGAAAATTTTAACACTTTAATATCATGTGAAATAAACTATTTAGACAACCAGCAGATATTTATCATAACTAAAGGTCGGAATTCTATTCCATTATCTAAAAGATATTTATCATAACATATAGAAGAGGTCATACATTATACTTTTTTTAGCCAAGAAATAGTCTGTTTCTAAGGAAATTCTTGTGTCTTGAAATCCAAATAAAATTCTTACAATAAACCCCTTGAGGTTGACGTATATTTTTCCCATCTTTTCCTTGTTCCGCTCATACACAAGTTCAGCAAGTTGTGGCACATAATGACCTGGAGCACAGGACACATAAAATTCAGATTTCTTCTTCAGTGATGTACAAAGGAAAAGTTTTCTGGGGAATTTTCTATTCCATAAAGTATGGTTACCACCTACGAGCAGAGCGCGGCTCATGATCCTGCCGCGACATTTTTTGCTTTGACAAATAAACATTAAAACCAAAGCCCAAACAATATCATTTCAGCCAAAAAGAGTATAGTGCTTTCAATCAAAGCAGGTTTATTTTGAGTTACATTTTTATTCGGAAGTATAGAAGATTTAGCGAGAAATCATTTTCAACTTGGAATTTCTTGTCTGTTCTAATGAATTGGATGGGCAACTAGGCGTATTGTACTTCATGGACGAAATCTGGATTTGACGCTCAAGTTCTGTCAAATTGCCGCTGGGCAGTTTTCTGGTCTGACACTTGCCCCATTTTGTATGATCCACTCTTTTCTTTAGATATGGTGAACTATGAGTTGGCATAATCGCTAAAAAATAAAGAAGACATGCTGTCAACTCATTCTAGAAAGTAACTGGTGATTTCTCTTGTCGGCGTGCTTGATGTTTTGAGTAATTCAAAGCAAGAATAGACATGCATACCTTGGAATCTAAGCAAGAAAAGTAGGATGAAGAAAGTCTCAGTTGCTGCCTTCCATTTTGACTGGATTGTGGAATGGGAAACAGGGGGCATACAAAGTGACAGGTGGTTCTCACCAGACTTAGCAGTCTGTCTTCTACTTGTTTTAGACCAATTTTAATATATACATTTTCCAATGAAAAACTTAAGTCATAGATAAGTGTCAAAGATTCCAAACGAAAGCTGAAAAAAGGTCGTCTGAAAACATTTTCTTTATTTCAAGTCAAAGTTACCTGCGTAGCTGTCTCCTGCGATGTAGAAGTCTCTGTTCTTGTACTGAGGAAATCGTTCGAGCCAATTCAATAGGAAGCTATACGAATCCTTGGCTACATAAAATATTCCAAAAACAATAATAAAAAGAGCTTGTCAATCATGAACTGCATGACAATCCAAATCCAAATATTCCTGTTGCTAGTCAGGCAAAATATCTTTTGCAAGCAGAGATAAAGTCTCCAGGGACAATCATTAAGTAACAGATGGTCATACAAAAATATTGCTCTAGAACTGATTTACCAACGAAGCCATCGTTAAGATTGTTAAGATCAGATGATGTGTTGGTGTAGGAGAAGCCAACCCCAGCAGGAGACTCCAAGAACAGCAGGTTAGCCTCTGGGAAGCAGAAAGGGATTCAGCATTATGTAAATGCTTCAAGCAAAATGCAACTGACATTTTAACATGAAAATCATCAGAGTTTCGAGAAGCAAGCTTCATTCCAAAAGAGAGAGAGAGAGAGAGAGAGAGAGAGAGAGAACTTCAAGATGCAAACACGAAACCTTTGTTCCAAGCATATTGGTTGAAGTCAAGCGCTGCTCCTTGACTGGCAACTCTCAGAGGCCCAAGCTCAGATGCAGCTCCATAGCCAATTGACGAGCATCCGGGTCCTAAAGTGGTAATCAAAAGTTAAAGCTTCTCGAAAACAAAGAGGAAAAAGGCACAAGAAACAGAAGTGCTACACAAGACAACGAAAAATCAGTAAAATGATCGCTATTTTTTTTAAAAAAAGGAAATATCACTAATAAATACAAACAATATCAGCTAGAAATGATCATAAGTGGCATGAAACTCCAGCCCAAAAACCAAATGAACATGAGTTGACATATTAAAGGACAACGTAACTAAGAGCGTAGCAAATTGGCATGCCATCTTGAGAGTACCAAACCAAAAATTACTCCACGTAGCAAGTAACCAAGAACACATACAAGCACTCAAGCAGCCATAACACATTAACAGCTCAATAACATTTTTTCGGTTCGTTTCACCAAAAAAAAACATTTTTTCAGTTCTTTAAAAAATATAAAAAAATTCGGATGTGTAAAACTCACTAGCCTCCCAGTGAAACTTGGATGTTTAAGCTAGTATTATAGGTTAGTTAAACTTTTTAACTGCAAAAGCCATTGCAAGCAAAGCAGAGCAGCAGCTATGATCTGACCTCCGGTGAGAAAGAGGAGGAGCGGCTTCTCCTCCGGCGCCGCCTGCGCCTCGAAGAACCAGTAGAAGAGCGCCCTCCCGTGCCGCTCGTCGACGGTGACGTAGCCGGCGAACTGCGACACACTCGGGCTCCCCGGCTGCCCGGGAAGGTGCGCCACCCTGTCGGCCTCCTGCTCGCCGTCGCCGACCGCCAGCGC
>LAPY01001077.1:118040-132824 GCA_000970635.1 Eragrostis tef
TGCTGGATGGGGTACATGACAATAATCTCCACCGCCATTCCCAAAGCAATCGAAACAATGCAGAAGTTCCCAATGGCAGTCAGAACCTGGACAGCAAACAATATGTTCTCACTGTAATCAAATACTGTGAATCGACAAAGTGTGCAAGTAACGTAAACAAAGACAAGAAGCCAACCTTCTGGAAATGGCCCACTTGGTTCGTTGAATCAACTAGATGAGCTGCCTTGCCAAAGAATGTGTGCACACCAGTGGCGATGACAACGGCCTCAATTTCACCCTGCTTGCATGTGGAGCCAGAGTACACTCCATCACCAGGCCCTTTGGTCACAGGCAGGGACTCACCAGTGAGTGCTGACTGCACAAGAACACCTCCGAAAGTCAGAATTCAGATGCTCGGGCTTTTCAAATCAAACAAATCAACATGTGAGGGCTAACTGCAATTTGCAATAACCTGATCAATCTTGAGAGGATCACCCTCAAGGAGACGAGCATCGGCTGGGATGATGTCCCCAAGCTTTACACTGATGATATCTCCTGGCACAAGGATGGCTGATTCCACCTCGCTCCACCGGCCATCTCTGAGGACCTTCATCATCACAAACCAAAATCAGTACTTTTCAAAGCCGAAAACAGAGCACCAGTTATCAAAAAATAAAAAAAGATCATGTTTTTACCTTGGCCTTGGGTGCGAGGCGGGCCATGAGAGCGGCCGCGGCATTGCCAGCATTGTTCTCCTCAATGAAACTGATAGTGGAGTTGATGATGAGCAGCGTGATGATTCCCACAAAGTCCTGCCAGTCCGGTGGCTTCCCCTGAAAAGAATCAATAGAAACACATCAACTCCTTTGAATCACCAGTCTTTACTGCGCCTCGCAAGCCATATTCGTTCACACGTTGTCCAGAGTTCAGCACTTACTCCTCCATTGGCGAGGGCGATGGCCATGATGGCGGCCGCCTCCATGACCCAGGACAGCGGGTTCCACATGAACCCCAGGAACTTGAGAAACTTGCTCTCCTGCTCACACAGAAACACATCCATCCATCATGTGAACATCACGCTGATGCGTGAAACAGCGGAACAGAGAGGCATGAAGCAGGGGCGCTGACTCGTGTACCTGCTTCTCCTCCAGCTTGTTGGGCCCGAAGAGGTCGAGGCGCTGCTCCGCCTGTGCGGTGGAGAGACCCTGGCGGCTGCATCGCAGGTTGTCGAACACCTCCTCGAGCGGGATGTTCTCCTGCAAAGACGCGAGGAACCCATCACATCACGGTAGTTTCAGTTCAGACCACGGCGCAGAGATCAGGGGGAACCCAGGAAAAAGATTCCTCCAATTTCTTTGGGAAAAGAAGAATAATTGCTCCATAGACGAGAGCAAAAACGGTGTGGATTGGGCGGAAAAAGGAGTGAGGCGTACGGATTAAAAGCTGCAGGAAAAAGCAGAGCCGAAAAAAATATGGTACGAAAAGCATTGGGACGAACGAAGAACACGAGCGTAACCGCAGCGAAATGGAGCGCGAGGCGAGGCAACCGAAGCGCGCGGCGGACCGAATCGAGTCACGGGGCAAACCGCGACGCCCTGTAGGACCAAGAAATCCCACCAAGAACACGAACAGGGGGAGTACTAGTACGCCACCCGGCACCCGGCACCGAAACCCCACAGCGCACCGCAGAAAACCGCACCAAAATCGAACAAACAAGCGGAAGCGCAACGCCAAGAAGCAGAGCATCCCGAATCCGCCGCTGCAGACACAGCGAGGCCAAGAAACGAGGCGAAAATGGCGCAAGTTCCCGGAAGCAGAAGGAGGAGACGGAGGGGCTTACAAGATCCACGGCCTCCTTGAGGACGGCGTCGAGATTTGCCGCCTTGTCGTCCATTCTCGCCGGACCAGAGCCCAGGCGGCCGTTCGCCTCCGCAGAGTAGTTCGGCGGAAGCCAGGGGAAGAGAGAACCGCGACAATGCCGCAGGCTCGCGGCGGCAGCGCTGCTATATAGGAGAAGAAAGAAGCAGGAAAGAAACGGGAGGAAATGGGTGGGTGTCGACGCGAAATCGTGGGATTTTTGCGGGTGGGGACTGCGCTGGACCTCGACTGGACTCGTATCCGGCGCGGCACTATCTGTGTGGTATCCTATGCGGCCGCTTCCCCCTCGTCTCTTCTCTCTTTTTTTTTTTCTTTTCGTTTTTGGTGGATTCCATTTTTCATGGTTTTTATGAGGGGGGTTCATTTACACTAGGCACTCAATGGTTTTCTCATTTGACTTTTGCAATACTCATCTTTTCTTTAGCATACATAACGCACAAAAAGCAACGTATCCAGAATTTGAGGCTCTACGTGTCAACAGCACAGTGAGTCACTTGTTGAGGACGGAGGGCAAGTGTCATAATTCACGGAGGTGCCAGGCCGATTGAGCGTCATGATGCATTGACTTGGTCATGGTATAGTTGACCAGGGACAGTCTATGCCAAATGGTGTGATCTCGTGAGCATGGCTATAATGATTTCACCTAGCATTGATATTGCCTCGAGTAGGATACACAGAGGATGCATTGATGGTGACGTGGTTTAAGGACCTCCGAGCGAACCAAGAAAACCATCCTTGCATGTTGTGTTTTTGGTGATTCTTAATTAGTGGGTGGTATTTTTGTTTTGACAGAGCCATCGACAATTCGCTTTCATGGATTCAACGATTTTTTATTGAAGTTGGATCAGGAAACAATGATATTATCTCTTGTCATAACATTTGGATGGAGGTTTTATTGATTCTTTTTTTTCTTAAATACGTGGAGAGTTGCGAAATTTGGTATTAATAAGAAGATCGAGTTTCTCATAACCATTACAAATTGAACTCTCAATTGCAAATCCATGGAGTTTTCATTGATAATTCAACATGCATATTGCTTATAAATTCATAGATGCCGATGTTACTTATACACGCTATTTGTAACAAAAAATGAAAGAATTACATTGCGTAGACACATTTATACTATGCTTCTTTTAGGCATTTTGGAGCTAATGGCATTTTAGGGACTTTTGCCACTGTGAAGACTAGAGGCCTCATACATTTATCTCCGAGGTTTTGTTTAGTCACAATTTCGGGATTTCATAGTAGTACTTTTAGTTTCTTCTATCTAGGCCAACAAACTTGATAATAAAATAGTACCACGTCTTTCTCTTTTAGTAACATTTGATTTTTGTTTGGGCCGTCTTATTCTTATTTTGAAAGAAGGACCACTTTATCTTATCCTTCCAACAATCTTATTTGTGTGGAACTCCCGTACTCCAAGCCAGTCCACATGGATGAGATGTTGTAAGTATTAGGGAAATGCACTGGATTTGTTAGGCAGCATGTACAATTATGTGCCTGATCCAGCCCCTAGTACGAGAGAGACCCATGAAACAACTAACACCCCAATCTATCTCTTCCCCCGATTCTGGTTCACTCTAATAATAGTAGCACAGGAGGTCAATTCCATACTGTCATTGTCGACTCAGCCTCAATTCCTAGTAAAGTTCATGGATAATTTCTATATGTAGGGAGTATCCCAAAGCGAGGCCTAAGTTTAAAATTGCTCAAGCCATAAAAAGCCACAGTGGTGAGCACTTGATTAGCCTGACCAATCAAGATCAATCACAAAAAGAACCCTGCGCATGTGTGATACACCTGTACCGATGCGTCGATGATGCTGCAGGCCACGCATTTTCCGAGTAGAAAATTGGGGGCGCAGCGCATGAGCCCGGTATACGAATATTTCAAGGGAAGAGAGAATATTTTAAGCTAGCTAAGCTCTCGCCTCCGTGCCAACAGATGAAAACAATGTGAGTCGACGGACAGAATGACTGAACTTGCGTCTTGCTTGGGTTGTAAAGTAGCCGTTGCTCGCTCCACGCAGGTGTTCCCATGTTGCTCTCACCGTAGCCGCAGAATATGTAATTATAACTCATATATAATACCGTTATATAAGCAGGACTATACTTAGCTTTGAATCTCTGATCGCTGAGATCTGGAGAGCGTATCTAATAGTTGGTCAGCTACGGTCATGTAATATGCGACATAATACAAGATCTTTGGGTCATTTGTAACTCCATATTACGGGCCATAATGTAACACTGTAATTAGCTGTCACAGAGCAGTGGCATGGAAAACCCATGTTGACCCATTTGGAGCGGAGCCAACACCGGGAGTGGCAATTTGCCGGCGAAGCCGGTAGGTAACGACGACTGATTCCAAGTTGCCTATCTTGCTGCCGATTGTACGGACGTCAGTGGGTTGGGCAACTATAATAACGCATATACAATACAGTTATATAAGCAGTAGCACCAAGCTTTGAATCTCTGATCGCCGAGATCTGGAGAGCGCATCTACTAGTAGGTCAGCTACGGTCATAACGTGCGACATAATACGAGATCTTTAGGTTATTTGTAACACCATATTACGGGCCATAATGTAACACTGTAATTAGCTGTCAGAGAGCAACGCCATGGCAAAACCTATGTTGACACATTTGGAGCGGAGCCAGCATCGGGAGTGGAAATTTGCCGGCGAAGCCGGCATAGGTACGACGACTGATTCCAAGTTGCCCATCTTGCTGCGGATTGTACGGACAAGCTAAGTACGGGCCGGTTTGTGCTTTTGTAGCTTGTGATGAGTACTTTTCTAATCAAAGTTGAAAGGTGGTTAGGTGGATCTGGATTATGGGAGGCCATCATGGGATCAAAACCACAAAAGAAAAATTAATGGTGTGCATATTATTTGAGCTAATGACCTGGAGTGGAACTCTTCTAACGAGCCATGAGATGGAATGGGTTAAGAGCACCAGCTTGCTTGGAGATCATTGATACTACTACTACCCAGCTGGGGCCTGCAGGGACAGGATGGGCGCAGGGGATCCGGCGAGTGCGACGTGGGGGAAGGTGAGGCGGGTACAAGCGGCGGTACGGTTCCGTAGCTACGGCCACACCCCTGTGCACCGCCACGCTGCTCCTCACCAGATCTTCTGGACCGCCACTCGCACAGCTTGCGCTCTGGATCTTTTAGCTCCGGCCGGATTCAAGCGGGCACGATTTTTGTTCTACACGGTTGGGTTCTAGCCTAGGCACAACTTTCCCTCCTCCTCGGATTTGCGTTGAAAACGAGTTAGTAATTAAACAAAATTCCAGATAGCTAGGATGACTCATTACATATGCTTAGAGTATTAAGCGATGATGATGATGATGATGATGTTCTAACGAAAAGGTGACAGGTGGCTCTGCCAAACGCGTCGAGTTAAGAGTCTTTCACAAGAGATTTGGCCTGCGAACGATCTTCCCCGTCTTGTTGGAGCCACCAAAGTTTTGGTTGATCCGTTCACGGAAGTTTCCAAACCTAGCTACATCTTTATTAAATGCATTGGGGGTGTTACAGGCTGAAGGCGAGCAAGGTCGCTCTCTTGCAATAGCACCAAAAGTCATGCAATTTTTTTTTTCCCAGGAAGGTGAGAAAACGATTGGGACTTTTATAAATGAAATGAAAAAGGAAGATTGGCGCAGCTGGAGTGTTGAAACAGTCACATATTTCAAATTTGCTGAATGTACTACCTTGTAGTAGTAGTAGTAGTTAATACAAGGTTTTGGTAGGTTTATTTCAAATATTTTGCTTACCAGCTTGTGATGATATTTTATTTGTACCATCAAAGTCGGTTAATACTTTGCTTTGGTTGTTCTGTTAATACAAATGCTTAAAAACCACATCAGCTTAGAAAAAACAAATATACCCTGTTTTGACTCGGTATAACGAGATTAATAAACCTAAGTTCATGCTAAGATTGTTTCATTGTATCTTCAGAGACAATATAGTCACGATGCGCTACTTGAAATGACTGTCATTAGCTAAGACGGCACTGCAGTTTCGATTTATGCAAAAAGAAAAAATTGCCCCTTGCAAGAAAAAAGAAACAGTGAAAAGCTTTTTCAGAGCACATGCGATTGTTCGGAGCTGCACCCCCAACACATGCGGCCGGCAGGAAGCTGCGTAATAAGACCAAAGCACCGCTTGAATTCGCGCCATATGTTCACAAGCATGGTTGATGGGTTGGTTCCCGGGGCGCACTGGTTTGCCAGGCTAGCTTGCAGCAATTGGGAAATAATTGGGCACATGGCCGGCATAAATATGCATTGGCAGGGTTGGGTTGGGGGCGGATCGGTTCTAGTCGGCCTGCGGCGGAGCCATGCCAACCATCAATTGGTTGCAAGCGACGGTGCCTTCCCTTGCAATAGTCTGGAGGAGCTAGCTGATCTTCTACACAGACTTGATCTAGTGACATGGAATTGGAGGAACATGCATGGCGAGGTGTGTAGAGTTAGTCAAGCATGGTTCCAGATGATGTTTCAATATGGGAACAAAATGTAATTAGTAAGCATGAGTTTACTACGTAGTATTGAGACTAAACACATGGATCATATAGGAGTACATCTCAATTAGGTCATACTCGTGTTGTACTGCTGGTGGTTTTTTAACATTGGCTCTAGACCTATTTTTCAACCCCACGTATGTATTTTTTATGGTCTACGTACAATAAACATCAACTAGTACTACAAGTTGACCTGCTAAAAAGTTGTTTGCGGTGCAGAGAGCTTGCCTCTTTGTGCCGTTGTGTTGCCGACCACATGCAACGTTGAATCTAAAGATTTGCTCACCATGCTCTTTTCTCTCTGGAATTTCTAGGTATCCAACCAAGTATTGTTTATGCGTCTATTTCAACGAAGTCCTGCCTGGTTGCTCTAGGAACCACTAAACCTTTGTAAATATCAATGGAAACAATACTCACACGTACACCCTTATTGAACCGCAAGATGATTGGACTTTAATGTTCTTTTTTTGCTTTTGAAGAAAAACCATAACATCATAATCCAAAATATTCCATGCCACCGATGTAACGTCGAAATGAAAAATATCATATTGGCTGGACTTATGGTTTGGCTTTCTCAATGGACAAATAACAAGATCATGAAGTGATATGTGTCGTAGCTATATGCGTGAATTACAATTTTTTTCCATCTAATTAATAAAGAAAACCAAAGCCTCTAAAATATATCTGAAGGTGACATCCGTTGTGTCGAAATGCTTTTAATCTCAGAAGTGTATTCCAACATGTCACCACCAATTTTATTATTTTTTTCTCAGCCATGTATAATTTTTGAAAAGCTTCACCAAAGGATCGGCCCACCAAGTCCCTCGTTCACACTTTGCATACGCGTGGATTAGACTAATCGGACACCTGACGTTAAGTAATCGATTGATTAGCCAATCGGTTGTCGCCGTTCAAAGCGAGTCCACTGTCCACTAGACCGACCACTGTGCCCATGAATCAATCGGTCGGTCGAAAGCAGCAGGAAAAGAAGACATTGGAGGCGTCGTGGTGGGCCCAGCACGCATCTGGAGTCACGGGTGCGCGCGTACGGTACGGAAGCTTTGTGGGTGGCCGGCACCTTTCAATGCGGCGCTTTCCGTACCGGGGACTACGGAATTGCACGGAAGAGAGAGAAAGCGTACGGAACGGAATTTCGCATCTCCGTTTCCTGCTGTACTAGTAGTGGAAAATGTATGTGTTCAGCCAACCACTGCGGAGCGTGGTCAAAGTTGTTCATACGAATACTCTAGGATCAACTGTATCTTGGTCTTAGTGCCACTTTGAACACTTTTTTTTGTTAACGAATCACTTTCACTTGTTCTTAGCTTAATTTTTAAGTATTTTGGAAAGACGCTAGGCCTCTTCATTTCAGAATGTTTATCATTCAAGCATATGAGATTTTTGGCACAAAGGTTATCATTCTCGACTCCAACGCATATCTCCCTGTCTCTTTTGTTTCCAGTGCATTTCTACCTCCTCGTTGTTTTCTGAAGTCAAAGCCAAACAAACAACCTTTCTGACAACCTTTGTTTCATGGGCCTTTCAATCCGTGAAACTTGAATACTCCCTTGGTCAAGATAGCAAGGTTGAGATGCTTGCAGTTGGATGGTTATGCGATGCAACACCAAATCGGGAGAGAGTGCTATTTTACACCCATGTGCTCTCCACAAGTAACTTATGCATCTTTTTTTTAGAAGTCAAGAAATCTATGCATAGTTAGACGTCCTTGAGAAAATGTGACAACACTAACCTAGCATATCTACACTACAGCAATAAAAGCAACACAAACCTAATTTTTCCCTAGCGAGCTTAGGTCCTTGGAAGGGGAAGAAAGCCAACTTTGATAGCAAGCCTATACACGATCCTCTCTTTTGTGATGTAACCAATGAAAAGATACACCAAAACAAAACCTCACTCACCACTTGCGCCCATGCATGGTCCACATCTCCTGCATAGTGAACCTAGCTATGGCCTCTAGCTTTGCTCTGCAAGTGCTAGTGGAAGCGGACAGCACAAGCTAGGTGCAGTGGATGTGATGACTCACTCCACTGATTAGAAAGGAGAGAGGGGAAAAGAAACCAAGAAACGAAAGAGATGATAAAAAGAGGTGAAAAATAATTGAAACCAAAAGAGATAGCAAAGCCATGACGCCAAACTGGGTAGGGCAGCAGCGAAATGGAAATTCCCTTTTGATCCCTTCAAAAGCCGGCGCATGCCCAAAGGCAACGATAGATGGCCAAACCGAACCGTTTGAGCGTGTCGTTGGCAAGTCAGGTAGGTGCACGGAAGAGAGAGAAAGCGTACGGAACGGAATTTCGCATCTCCGTTTCCTGCTGTACTAGTAGTGGAAAATGTATGTGTTCAGCCAACCACTGCGGAGCGTGGTCAAAGTTGTTCATACGAATACTCTAGGATCAACTGTATCTTGGTCTTAGTGCCACTTTGAACACTTTTTTTTGTTAACGAATCACTTTCACTTGTTCTTAGCTTAATTTTTAAGTATTTTGGAAAGACGCTAGGCCTCTTCATTTCAGAATGTTTATCATTCAAGCATATGAGATTTTTGGCACAAAGGTTATCATTCTCGACTCCAACGCATATCTCCCTGTCTCTTTTGTTTCCAGTGCATTTCTACCTCCTCGTTGTTTTCTGAAGTCAAAGCCAAACAAACAACCTTTCTGACAACCTTTGTTTCATGGGCCTTTCAATCCGTGAAACTTGAATACTCCCTTGGTCAAGATAGCAAGGTTGAGATGCTTGCAGTTGGATGGTTATGCGATGCAACACCAAATCGGGAGAGAGTGCTATTTTACACCCATGTGCTCTCCACAAGTAACTTATGCATCTTTTTTTTAGAAGTCAAGAAATCTATGCATAGTTAGACGTCCTTGAGAAAATGTGACAACACTAACCTAGCATATCTACACTACAGCAATAAAAGCAACACAAACCTAATTTTTCCCTAGCGAGCTTAGGTCCTTGGAAGGGGAAGAAAGCCAACTTTGATAGCAAGCCTATACACGATCCTCTCTTTTGTGATGTAACCAATGAAAAGATACACCAAAACAAAACCTCACTCACCACTTGCGCCCATGCATGGTCCACATCTCCTGCATAGTGAACCTAGCTATGGCCTCTAGCTTTGCTCTGCAAGTGCTAGTGGAAGCGGACAGCACAAGCTAGGTGCAGTGGATGTGATGACTCACTCCACTGATTAGAAAGGAGAGAGGGGAAAAGAAACCAAGAAACGAAAGAGATGATAAAAAGAGGTGAAAAATAATTGAAACCAAAAGAGATAGCAAAGCCATGACGCCAAACTGGGTAGGGCAGCAGCGAAATGGAAATTCCCTTTTGATCCCTTCAAAAGCCGGCGCATGCCCAAAGGCAACGATAGATGGCCAAACCGAACCGTTTGAGCGTGTCGTTGGCAAGTCAGGTAGGAAATGCGAGCACCGGCCATTGTACGGAGAATCTTTCCCTGTCCGGGCATCGTCTTCGTTTGGTGTGCCTTTTGTTGAGAGAACCTTTACAGTGCACCGAAATAGATGTGGGTCGTCCATTTTCTAAAATCTGACCGTCAGATGCACTTCATACTACTTTAAAGTCTCCATAGTAGTATGGTGGTATTTTAAAGTGGTATAAGAAGCATAGAGGCACAATTGGAAACAAAAAGTAATGGCACCTAGGTAATTTCGTATATCAAAAACAAAATAGACAATGAATTAAATTTATGTCTCCAATCAGATCGATCCTTGCATGTTCATTGTTGGATCTGTTCCTCCTCTTCATCTTCCTTGCACCGGTTCCGGGCAGCAGGACCACGAGATCGGCAGCTCAACTGAACCCTGCAGAGAGGCCGCGAATTCGTCAAGAATGCGACGCCTTCCTGTGGATTCAGCGATGGATGCCTCCCTTGAGCACGGCTACGAAGGTTATGGCGGCGCCTCAAATTAGGGATCTAACGAATCTAATCTGTTTATAGCCACATAATTAAAATTTGTTGCACATCAATTTGCAAAACATAGTGTTGCCTAGAATCATGGACTCGATGCTAAAGTGTTGCAGCTCGTCGCATGCACTAGATTCATCCGATTTGCCTAATCTCATGTTCTGAATAGAAAGGCACTAGAGCCATAACGCACAAGGGAAGGAATCGAAGATCCTCATCCTCGTTGCATTGTTTGTCTAGCGACGGATTCAGCAATCGACATCGTCAAGTTCACAATCCGGAAGGTGACGAAGCCTTCCTCAATTCGCGGATGTGCAGAAATCCAAGGATGGACGATTCACCGGCAAGGATCGACACCATTCGGCGGCCGGCGCGTGTTCTTAATCTTTGTCAACCGCACCACTGGCGGCGAGCCACGACCATTTTCACACCAGCGGCAGTACAAGGATCTATCGACGTTTCCATTTTTCACACCAGCGGTAGCACCACTCGTCGCAAAAAATGAATCGGCGACATAGCGGCAGAGACGTCCAGGAGACCTCGTCGCTTCGTGATGGGCGGTCCCGGCGGCGGCCGTGCCTTTCGGCTTTCTTTGATTTTTTTTTCCTTCTCCGTAACAGTGTGATAAGGCCAGAAAAATGACAATAATACCCACAAGAATGGATAGTTAGATTAGACTTATACTACTTATTTTTTTCATGTAGTATGGTGCACTGTAAAGATTCTCTTTGTTGATTATGAAATCGCCCTGTGATAATCCTAATTGATTTATTTCAGGAGGTGTTTCAGGCTTCCAGCGATGGACGTACGGAACCGTACGCCATGTATAGTCATTCAGCTGCGTTTCGTTGACGACGCGCAGCTACATATACTGCTCCAAGTAGTAATTCCTAGGGATTAATTCATAGAAAAACACATTGTAGCACTACATAATTTTCCAAGTAGGATATATTGAACTGGTTTTGGATTCTTAAGAGTTTCGAACATGAGAATATCCCTCACAAAACTATCGAAGGCCCCTCACAAAGTCACAAAACTATCATGCCGTCAGGGTGGAAGACGCCATCGATCAACGTCGCAGCTCGCATTGGATTCCAATGGAGCATGTATTACTTGTCGTACGGAAGCTTTTGGTCAAGCGGCAGGTCGTGCGGATTACGAAGCAGATAAGCTAAATCTGCGCCTTTATAGCTACTTAATTTGTCTAAAAACCCTGCAGCATCTTGCATGCGTGGGGGCTCTGCACGCCTGAGATTAGAAAACACCGCCTCTTTCCTTGAAGAAATTCGCGCTTCGAAGAACGCAATCTGGCCGGTACTCGATCTCTCTCTCTCTCTCTCTCTCTCTCTCTCTCTCTCTCTCTCTCTCTCTCTCTCTCTCTCTCTCTCTCTCTCTCTCTCTCTCTCTCTCTCTCTCTCTCTCTCTCTCTCTCTCTCTCTCTCTCTCTCTCTCTCTCTCTCTCTCTCTCTCTCTCTCTCTCTCTCTCTCTCTCTCTCTCTCTCTCTCTCTCTCTCTCTCTCTCTCTCTCTCTCTCTCTCTCTCTCTCTCTCTCTCTCTCTCTCTCTCTCTCTCTCTCTCTCTCTCTCTCTCTCTCTCTCTCTCTCTCTCTCTCTCTCTCTCTCTCTCTCTCTCTCTCTCGCATTTGTTAATTTTAGGTGCCGATCCGATCTTCAGGCGCGTATCTCATGGTCATGGCAGCAACCTAATTTTCATGGTTTTGACTGCGTTATTAATACGATTTCCGTTCAACGGATCGGATATAGTTTTCGAGGTTGAATTCTGCAACGACGTGCAGAGAAGAGAACGGATGGACTGAATCAGCTACTACTCGTAGCTGGCTTGAATTGTCGTTCGCATTGAAGCGTCGTCAACCTCTGGCGGATAGGTTCTCTAATTGTGCACCGAAATGGAAATGTTTTGGAGCGTGTGGTTAGTAAACTTTGATTTCTTTTGTTTTCTAAATTGTGCGTTGCACGTTTCGAGTGAAGAAGAGAGAGTTTACACCAACTGTTACACGACGTGGAATGGAAACTTTCATTTCTGATGGGCGGACGTAGAAATGAGTCTTGTGTGTCTGACTGTCTGTCATCAGAAGATGAGGATTAAGTAAGCTTTAACGTCGAGGTTGATGAGTGCACGTATGTATTCTGTACAGAAGGATTAGCAAACACGGAAAGGTTCTTGGTATTGTAGGCAAATCATCTGGCTGTGGCTAAACACCTCTGACGACGCACTGCTTTTTGGTAGGAGTAGGCGCTTGTTGATTATGAAATCGCCCTGTGATAATCCTAATTGATTTATTTCAGGAGGTGTTTCAGGCTTCCAGCGATGGACGTACGGAACCGTACGCCATGTATAGTCATTCAGCTGCGTTTCGTTGACGACGCGCAGCTACATATACTGCTCCAAGTAGTAATTCCTAGGGATTAATTCATAGAAAAACACATTGTAGCACTACATAATTTTCCAAGTAGGATATATTGAACTGGTTTTGGATTCTTAAGAGTTTCGAACATGAGAATATCCCTCACAAAACTATCGAAGGCCCCTCACAAAGTCACAAAACTATCATGCCGTCAGGGTGGAAGACGCCATCGATCAACGTCGCAGCTCGCATTGGATTCCAATGGAGCATGTATTACTTGTCGTACGGAAGCTTTTGGTCAAGCGGCAGGTCGTGCGGATTACGAAGCAGATAAGCTAAATCTGCGCCTTTATAGCTACTTAATTTGTCTAAAAACCCTGCAGCATCTTGCATGCGTGGGGGCTCTGCACGCCTGAGATTAGAAAACACCGCCTCTTTCCTTGAAGAAATTCGCGCTTCGAAGAACGCAATCTGGCCGGTACTCGATCTCTCTCTCTCTCTCTCTCTCTCTCTCTCTCTCTCTCTCTCTCTCTCTCTCTCTCTCTCTCTCTCTCTCTCTCTCTCTCTCTCTCTCTCTCTCTCTCTCTCTCTCTCTCTCTCTCTCTCTCTCTCTCTCTCTCTCTCTCTCTCTCTCTCTCTCTCTCTCTCTCTCTCTCTCTCTCTCTCTCTCTCTCTCTCTCTCTCTCTCTCTCTCTCTCTCTCTCTCTCTCTCTCTCTCTCTCTCTCTCTCTCTCTCTCTCTCTCTCTCTCTCTCTCTCTCTCTCTCTCTCTCTCTCTCTCTCTCTCTCTCTCTCTCTCTCTCGCATTTGTTAATTTTAGGTGCCGATCCGATCTTCAGGCGCGTATCTCATGGTCATGGCAGCAACCTAATTTTCATGGTTTTGACTGCGTTATTAATACGATTTCCGTTCAACGGATCGGATATAGTTTTCGAGGTTGAATTCTGCAACGACGTGCAGAGAAGAGAACGGATGGACTGAATCAGCTACTACTCGTAGCTGGCTTGAATTGTCGTTCGCATTGAAGCGTCGTCAACCTCTGGCGGATAGGTTCTCTAATTGTGCACCGAAATGGAAATGTTTTGGAGCGTGTGGTTAGTAAACTTTGATTTCTTTTGTTTTCTAAATTGTGCGTTGCACGTTTCGAGTGAAGAAGAGAGAGTTTACACCAACTGTTACACGACGTGGAATGGAAACTTTCATTTCTGATGGGCGGACGTAGAAATGAGTCTTGTGTGTCTGACTGTCTGTCATCAGAAGATGAGGATTAAGTAAGCTTTAACGTCGAGGTTGATGAGTGCACGTATGTATTCTGTACAGAAGGATTAGCAAACACGGAAAGGTTCTTGGTATTGTAGGCAAATCATCTGGCTGTGGCTAAACACCTCTGACGACGCACTGCTTTTTGGTAGGAGTAGGCGCGCGTAAGATGCAGTGTGAGACGCGCGCAGCTTTCAAGCGTGGTACGTACACGCGCGCTCGAGGCTGAGGCTAGTAGAGACGTGATGAGAGGAATTCGGAAATAATGGTGTGGTTGGACGAGCCATCGCATCCTACCGCTAGCTAAAAAGGAGATGGACAGACAAACCATGTGGAGTTCTCGCCGTACGGACTGCTTGCCACAGTGGCTGATGAAGCACACAACTTGCGACGAGGATTTCTGGCACCTGGCACTGCCAGCCGACACCGTCCTTTCCGGCAGCAACAGCCTCGTCAACTGGAACTGATCGTACGGCGTACGGAGACTGCTCCACAGTTTGCCGCAGGCCGGCGATGGTCAGATCGAGAACTTTGCTTTCACGCTCTGAAACCATCGATGTGGCTCCCCCATCTCATCGGTTATAAATAAGCAAACGCGTTCCATTTGGAAAACCGCGTGACGTCGAAATAGAAACCGTTGCCGATTTGGGACTGTCGTTTACTTTAGCACTAAATTTTAGAAGGCTCTAAACAAAGAGAATCTAGTACTATATAAAGTCTAATGATAAAACCTTTTTTACAGATGGGTACATCTTTACGAGACGAATCTGATGAGTCTAATTAATCTATGTTTTGCTACAGTAATGCTACAGTAACCATCGTCTAAACA
>LAPY01001077.1:133121-145379 GCA_000970635.1 Eragrostis tef
TCTCTCTCTCTCTCTCTCTCTCTCTCTCTCTCGCATTTGTTAATTTTAGGTGCCGATCCGATCTTCAGGCGCGTATCTCATGGTCATGGCAGCAACCTAATTTTCATGGTTTTGACTGCGTTATTAATACGATTTCCGTTCAACGGATCGGATATAGTTTTCGAGGTTGAATTCTGCAACGACGTGCAGAGAAGAGAACGGATGGACTGAATCAGCTACTACTCGTAGCTGGCTTGAATTGTCGTTCGCATTGAAGCGTCGTCAACCTCTGGCGGATAGGTTCTCTAATTGTGCACCGAAATGGAAATGTTTTGGAGCGTGTGGTTAGTAAACTTTGATTTCTTTTGTTTTCTAAATTGTGCGTTGCACGTTTCGAGTGAAGAAGAGAGAGTTTACACCAACTGTTACACGACGTGGAATGGAAACTTTCATTTCTGATGGGCGGACGTAGAAATGAGTCTTGTGTGTCTGACTGTCTGTCATCAGAAGATGAGGATTAAGTAAGCTTTAACGTCGAGGTTGATGAGTGCACGTATGTATTCTGTACAGAAGGATTAGCAAACACGGAAAGGTTCTTGGTATTGTAGGCAAATCATCTGGCTGTGGCTAAACACCTCTGACGACGCACTGCTTTTTGGTAGGAGTAGGCGCGCGTAAGATGCAGTGTGAGACGCGCGCAGCTTTCAAGCGTGGTACGTACACGCGCGCTCGAGGCTGAGGCTAGTAGAGACGTGATGAGAGGAATTCGGAAATAATGGTGTGGTTGGACGAGCCATCGCATCCTACCGCTAGCTAAAAAGGAGATGGACAGACAAACCATGTGGAGTTCTCGCCGTACGGACTGCTTGCCACAGTGGCTGATGAAGCACACAACTTGCGACGAGGATTTCTGGCACCTGGCACTGCCAGCCGACACCGTCCTTTCCGGCAGCAACAGCCTCGTCAACTGGAACTGATCGTACGGCGTACGGAGACTGCTCCACAGTTTGCCGCAGGCCGGCGATGGTCAGATCGAGAACTTTGCTTTCACGCTCTGAAACCATCGATGTGGCTCCCCCATCTCATCGGTTATAAATAAGCAAACGCGTTCCATTTGGAAAACCGCGTGACGTCGAAATAGAAACCGTTGCCGATTTGGGACTGTCGTTTACTTTAGCACTAAATTTTAGAAGGCTCTAAACAAAGAGAATCTAGTACTATATAAAGTCTAATGATAAAACCTTTTTTACAGATGGGTACATCTTTACGAGACGAATCTGATGAGTCTAATTAATCTATGTTTTGCTACAGTAATGCTACAGTAACCATCGTCTAAACACGGCTTACTTACCCTCGTTAAATTCGTCTCGCGAATTAGACCAGAGGTTCTGCAGTTAGTTTTGTAATTAAGCTTTATTTAATACTCTTAAATAATAAGATTCTTTTCTTTAGACCCCTCTAAATTTTAGACTCCTATGAAACGAACACCCCCGCAATGAGTCTTGATCAACCTGATTCGTCACAGTGTTCTGAGAGATCCCACTCTTGAATCCACTGGCAACGGAACTGGCCAGTATCTGTCAACCGAATGCTCAGTGAAGATGACGGATACTGACATGGATAAATCCTTGATGGATCGGCTGCGGCGCCTTGTTACATTAGACGAAGGTCCAAGGATCCCATCTCTTGGGCCGCATTGTGGATCGGACCCCGTGCCGCTCTGTTTTCGTCGTGTTGCATGTTGGGTCACATCTCCGTTGTTTTCTTTCTGAAAATTCGGTCCAAAACTGTGAAGGAGGTTCGTGAGATTTGGGCCCAATCCTGGTTACCTTCGCTTGCGGTTTGGTCCACGAAGAAGCAGAGATGGTTTTTGTTCCGTCTTGAGAAGGACGAAGCTGCTCTGCTCTTCTCTTCTGTGCCACAGCGCTGAGCTGTCGTCTCCTCCGCTCCGCATCGCCCTTCCCAATTCCCCACCACCACCACTCCTCCCCTTCTGCTCCCGCCCTCTCTCGCCACAGTGCGGCTGCATTCCCCGGGGCTGTCGCCGGCGCGCGGGCCGGACACGGCATGGGGTCCGTCTCGGCCGCGGCGGGATGGACCGCGGCGGACGACGTTATCCTCAAGAACGCAGTCGAGGTAACAACGCCACCCGAGATTTTCCCCCATCCTCTAACCCCCAATTCCCAGGAACGCTCTGCTCGGCGCGCCTTTCGCGTTGTACGCGCGGAATTCTGCTACTCCATCCACTTCCCGCCCTGCCGCGCTGCGGTGCTCCGGCAGCCGCCTCCCGCAGGGGCCCGAGCCCCCGCCGGCTTCTGGTCGTGTCCGTTGCAGTTCGGTGCGCGCTCCGTTTTGGTGGATTTTGGGTTCGATCGGAAGGGTCATGTGTTTGGCCGTTGCGAGTTGATTTTGGAGTAGGCTGCTGCTGGGTGAGAAATTGAAGCAGCGATCGTGTCCTCTTCCACTGAAGTGGATCGCTCCCTGTAGTGATTTCAGAGATTGATTGTGCTACTGTTGCACTTCGATCCACCTGGAATGCTGAAATTCTGCTGTTCATTGTTGATTTAGTCTAGTTGGTGACTCAGCGTTTGTAATTCTGCTGCTGGTTAGCTGCTAAATTCGGTTCCATGCTGTCACTGAATCTAGCTTGGATGCTTCAAAGTCGGAGCAACACGCTCAAAGGATACAAGACCATAGTTAAGGAATATGATAATGTAGCATAATTCGTGTTTTATCACCTCCGGTTCTGTGGGTATTGCTTGCTGCATGCTGGTTGCACTAGCTTGTTGTCGTTACGTGTTAGCGTCAAATGGCGCTTCCTGATTGGTTCCACTTGTGTGACGACGGATGGATCACCGTCCGATCTGTTTCCGGATAGGGGGTATGGATTTGGATGGATGCATTGTAGCAAATTGTTGTCTTAGTCCACTGTTTTCAGTAGCCAGCTTGTATTTATACAAACATAGTGCATCTATGTTGTCGTCTTAGATGATACTACTATTTTGCAGATTTGTAACTTTGGGGAACTGCCCACTAGATAGGTTTATCTTTAAGACAATTGTTGTTTTACAGTTACATTGAATAGCCGCCATGCTACATTTGCTACCGACGCTTGAGAATTTATTTCCTCTGTCTGATGATAACTGTTCCACTCCAAACCAACTGGAATTCTGAAACTTTTGCTGTTTATTGGTGCTTTGATTTGCTGATTCAGTTTGGTTGGGCCTCGGTATCTGTAATTCTGCTGCTGGTTGGCTGCTAAATTCGGTTTGATGCATGTCACTGAAGCTACCTGCCAGCTTGGATGCTTGGAATTTAGAGCAATATACGCAAAGGATACAAAACCATAGTTAAGGAATGCAATAATATAACACAACTCGTGCTCTGTTTCTGTGGGTATTGCTTGGTGCATGGTGGTTGCGCTGGCCTGTTGTTGTCACTTGTTACCACCAAATGGCTCTTCCTAACAGGTTCCATTTGGGTGATGGATGGATCATCTGTTTGATCTGTTCCCGGATAGGGGTCTGGATTTTGATGGATGCCTGTAGTGAATACAGGACCAATCTTTTTCAGGCTCTATTGAAGAATTTGCCAATTTTGTGATAAGATTCATATGATTCAGTCCACTGTTTCCATTAGTCCACGTGTATTAATATTATGTGCCTGTTCCCTCGTTTTGGATGCCACTATTTCGTCGATTTGTAACCTTTACTACTGACGCTTGAGAATTTATTGGCCTCTGTCTGATAATAACTTTTCCACTCCGAACCAACTGGAATTCTGAAATATTTGCTGTTTATTGGTGTTTTGATTTGCTGACTTAGTTGATTTGGGCCTCGTTGTCTGAAATTCTGCTGCTGGTTGGCTGCTACATTCCGTTCGATGCATGACACTGAAGCGACCTGCCAGCTTGGATGCTTGGAAATTAGAGCAATACATACAAAACCAGAGTTAAAGAATGCAATAATATAACACAATTCGTGCTCTGGTTCTGTGGTTGCTTGGTGCATGGTGGTTGTGCCGGCTTGTTGTCGTCACTTTTGTTACCACCAAATGGTGCTTCCTAACAGGTTCCATTTGTGTGATGGATGGATCACCGTTCGATCTATTCCCGGATAGGGGTCTGGATTTTAGTGGATACTTGTAGTGGATACATAACCAATTTTTTCAGGCTCTATTGAAGAATTCTCTGATTTTGTGATAAGATTCATATGATTCAGTCCACTGTTTCCATTAGTCCACGTGTATAAATATTATGCGCCTGTTCTCTCGTTTTGGATGCCACTGTTTTGTCGATTTGTAACTTTCCAGAATTGTTCAGATGGATAGGTTTAACTTTAATTTTGTTTTGTTGTTACATTGAATAGCTGTCGTGCTACCTTTGTTTGCCGACAATGTTTGAAAAGACTCAACATGCATATATATTTAATATTGAACCTGGGTTCCTGCACTTTTAATACAGTTGGACAAAAGAATTGTACTTGTTGTACTGAGTATGGTGATTGTCGCAATAAAACTACAGTGTAATAGTTTATTATTTAAATACGATCCATATATTCGAAATACTACTCATTATGTGAGTTAAGAGTTTTTGTCCGTGTGCGTGTGTGCGTGCATGTGTGCGTGCGTGCGCGCGCGCGCGCGCGCGCGTGTGTGTGTGTGTGTGTGACCTTTTGTACTCTGTTAACCACAACTTTCTTATTCTTGTAGGCTGGTGCCTCGCTGGAATCCTTGGCTAAAGGAGCTGTATGTTTTTCCCATACATTCACCCTTCAGGAATTGCAGGATCGTTGGTATTCTTTGCTATATGACCCAGAGACATCAGCACAAGCATCTGCCCGCATGGCAAACTATGAGACTGAGCTTTCAGCTTCTAATCCTGTCCAAGCAAACAAGGTTTTCAGGTCCAAGGCAAAGGGTTTTTCGGTGTACAAGCGTAAAATAGATAGTGTAAAGATACAGTATTATGCAAAGAGGAAGAGAGTTTTCCATGAACCATGTTTGTCTGACGATTTTGGTTATGTTGTTGTACCTTGTTCATGTACTCGTAAAGATGGGGATGGTTGCACATGTGGAGGTCAGCTTAAACGTTCTGAAGATCATCATTTGGTTCACCAAGTTGATCCATCTGGAGGTGCTGTAAGCAGTTATGGATGTGTAGGTGGAAGTGATGCTAATAGGCAACATGTACATTCCAATGGTAATGGGCAGTGTTCATTCGATACAGAGCATGCTAGCTCAGATGGTAGCATCGTGATAGACGGAAACAATAACCATGGAAGCCTACAAGGCTGCTTGGCTGAAGACCAATTACATGGAGATGACCGCATGCAGAAAAATCCTGAGACTAGTGAAAGGAACACAGTCACTACAGATAACAGGTCAGATCTTATCAATCAGTATGACACTAGAGTTATCGGATCAAAGGCTCTATCAAGCATGGATCAAGATGGCATAAAGCATGATCAATTTGGGCGGAACAGCACAGGAGGATTTCTTCAGTCAGACTTATTCAACGTAACTAGAAGTGGATGGTGTTCTCAGGCTACTAGCATTCCCACTAGGGGTAAGCTTCTGGGTGTTAGGTCACCTGATACTCTGACAGATGTTTACAGAATTGAACAGGAGACTCAATTTTCTGATGATAAAATGGAAATAAATAACAAAGATGCACCGGCATTTCAGGCAAATTTAGATGGTGAGATGTCTGGTTCTAGTTTAGGCAATGTAGTGGTGTCAGAAGGTAAATTTACGCATTCTAAATTAGAAGGTTTCAGTGGGAAAGAACTTGAGCTCCTCAGCAATGAACATGTTTTGGATTCTGCGCTAGACAAAAACAAGGAAGATGTAGGTGATTCTCAGACTAAAGGTTTTCTGAAGGCCAGTTCCAGAGGGTCCCATCCGCCACCTTCTGACATATCCAACCGTGGTAATCACATAGATCCTTTCCAAAAGAAATATAATGTGGAAGATGTGTATGGAGTAGACACTGTACCTGCCTCATCAGAAGTGCTTTATCCAAGATGTGATGTCAAGTGCATATTGAACACAGAAGATTCTGAGATCCCTTCCAATGATCATATCCTTATGCCTGGCCAATCCTCTTTGGAACCAACATCTACTTTGAACCAGGATTCTCAGCATGATATGTGTTTGGTTCCCACTAAAACAACAAATATGGAAAATTTCCTACCTTCACCACCACCACCACCACCAATAAAGCTGGAACCAGCCATGGTAGAGCAGGAGGAAATTACAGTTAGTCTTAATGAAGGTTGTATTGTTGGAAGTGTTCCACCTGGCATGCAAGTTGACTTTGGTGGTAGTAATGCAAACATCCATATGACAGCTATGCATTCTGTCGACGACGATGAAGAAACAACTTGTGGTGTCTTTCAACATGACTGTTGTGATAACTTGCAGAGTTTGACTTTGCACAAGTCAATTCAAGTATCTGATCAAATGAACTGCAAGCCTCTTGCCGATAAGCCCAGATTAGGCTTTGAAACTAATATCCAAAGCCGGATGATGTCTCATGCATTGCCAGATACGGAATTTCATAATCCTATTGCATCCATGTCACCTTCAGGCCAAGCAGAAGAATCTGACAGTGAGGATAGTGTTCCAGACTATTTTGACCTTGAAGCAATGGTACATATAGTTCTTTTCTTGGTTGAGTTTTCTTTGCTTTGCTTGCCTTGAATCTTCTGACTTTAAATATTATTGTAGATACTTGAGCAGGACCTAATTCCATGGGATGAAGAATCTGATTTCATCCAATCTGAAGGTAAATGTAAATGAACTTCTGATTTTCCAAGTCCATCTTTGTTGAAGATTTTATTAATTGGTCCCGTTGTTATCCGTTAGTTTTGTTACTGGATACTGAAACCAGTTGGTTTTATTTGTGCTATTTTTATGCATGATCAGTTTCAAGATTTCAGTCTCCTGAAAGCAGGAAGGATTTGATAAAATTAGAGAAAGGTGCTTGCTCTTATATGAACAGATCTATCATGTCTAATGGTGCTTTAGCAATTATTTATGGTCAACATTTAAGACACTACATAAGGAATCCTGAGGTAAGATTAAGCAGTTCTATTACAAATTTTGATTGCATAGTAGTAAATGCCTGAAATAAAATTCTTATAAACTTCCTTACCTTTGACTGGTGAAGGGATGAATTTGTAGAAAACTATTTTCATAACTCACATGATACCACTATCATTATAATTATTTTGAGAAGATCTTTCACAATATAATAATTTATTGTTTTACTTAGATATTACTTATGGTATTAATGTCCGGTTTGTATACTCTTGGGCAAAGGGAATAACTAATGATAAATTCATCCTATGGGTATATTCCTTGCATGGACAAAATAACATGTTCAAGTATTTGTATTTCAAGAGAATGCATAACCTAATAGTTGTTTGCCAAACTACATCCACCTAGGTTATTTTATATATTTTATGGCATTGAACTTTTTAGTACATTCTTTGACTTGCAAGAATGATCATCAATCTGGAGGTTGAAATTTTCGTCTACACTTGACATCTTACGACTTAGTATAGTTCTATTTTGTCGATGCCATGTTGTCAAACTTATCCCGGTATTCTTTGAATGCAGGTGACTCTTGGGAGAGAAACAGAAGAGGTGCATGTTGATATTGACTTGGGAAAGGAAGGGAATGCAAATAAAATATCCCGACGGCAGGTACTTGCTTGCCTTAATATGCAAAATATCGTAGGGCTGATGAAAGCTTTAATATGATAATGAGTTTCTATTTTTCAGGGCCACTATTTCCCCTTTTGTGGCTAGTTAGCTTGGGCTAACTGCTAGTGCTAAGTATGCATGTTTATTTTCGATCTTAAGAAACAGACCAACTCCTTTGTTAACCATTTCTCTCCATTAGAATTCCTCTGTCTGATCATCTATGTTGCTTATTTTAACACGATTATAGCTGCCTGGTGAGTTCAGTCAGCTTGTTGGATATTTTGAAAACTTGTGTTTAAAAGGCTGCTCCCAGGAAGTAAAGATTGCTTAATTATTATTCATCCATATGTATCTGTTTCAACCAAAAGAATGATATTCATTTATTAATGTGCTAGCTCAACTTCTGTTTGTAACTTTGTACATTGATGTGCAGGCGGTTATCAAAATGGACAATGGTGGATCTTTCTACTTACAGAATATTGGGAAGAGTCCAATTTTTGTGAATGGCAAAGAAGTGCCATGTAACAAACGTATCCAGTTAATTTCAGATTCATTAATAGAGGTATGGCCTTCACTCCTCATTTCCCTCTTATGTTAGGAATTTCCACTTCTATATGACTTCCATGCCCGGTTTAGGGTGCGTTTGGCAAGGAGAAACGTTTCAGATTCTGGTGCGTTTGGCAAGGAGAAATGTTTCATATTCTGGTGCGTTTTGCAAGGAGAAACGTATCCAGTCTAGGAACTAGCTCCATTTTTGTTATCTAGCTGAAAACAGCCGTAAAAGAAACGCTACATGATGGAAGCTGAATCTAAGCTTCAGAGAGACCATACATTTTTCTTTGCAACCTGTTGAGTTTATGCCATTCAGCTGTAGTGAATTAGTGGTTTGCTGTTGTCGGTCAACAATTGCCACTTACAACACGTTTTCTGTTCATGCCAATCTATTTTCTTACATACTCCCTCCGTTTGTTTTTTGTTGACGTTAGGACAGGGCAGCTAGTTCAAATATGAACTAGCAATGTTGTCGGAACGTCAACAAAAAAAGTCCGGAGGGAGTAAGTAATTGATACTTGAAAGCAATTTTTCTGTGCGATTCATAGATGCGATAGTAAGTTGTAGATCCTGGCAGGGGCTACTAATATTTCACTTTGTCTGTTTTGAAGATATTTCACTTATGGTCACAAGCTTAGATTCACGCAGCAATTCAGTCCTTTAACTGTTTAATTTGACATGCAGATAAGGAACTTGAAATTCATTTTTCACGTGAACCAGTGTGCTGTAAAGCAACATATAGTTCGCGCTATGAGAGGAAGCTCCCAAGGGAAGAGCACAGCATTTGATTGGAATCAAAATCCATAAATTAAGGCGATGAGGGAGTTCTTATTTTTATATAGTATATATAATATATCTCTGTTCCTGGTTGAAAAGTTATCCAGTTAACTTGGCAGCTTGGCTCCACCTATATGTAAATCGATGTATATTCTCGATGTATAGTATTCCAGTTACATCAAACTGTGTTCTTCGAATGTGTGTTCCTACTGTCTTCTATTTGCCTTCATTTAGGGGCTGATTTAGGGGCTGTTCGTTTCTTCGGCCAAAATTTTAGCAATTTACTATTTAAAAGTATTAATTAAAGTCTAATTACAAAACTAATTACAGGGTCCCTAGGCTAATTCGCGAGACGAATCTAATGAGGGTAATTAAGCCGTAATTAAAAAATGATTATTGTAGCATCACTATAGCGAAACATAGCTTAATTAGACTCGTTAGATTCGTCTCGGAAATTAGCCCCCATTTAGAAAAAAGTTTTGTAATTAAACTTTATTTAATGCTCTTAAATAGCAAGATTCTTTTTGATGTGACAGGGGCTAAACTCCTAACACCCCTCCCACAAAACCATCACTGTTGAAAATCTGAAAAGAAAAGGGAGAGAGAGAGGACTAGAGAGTTCCATAGTCGACAGAACGTAGCTTAGGTATGTGTCAGATAACAAATTCAGGTTCACTCATTCTGAAGTACGGTTTTGAGTTTGTCAGTCGTGCGTGCCAACTACCTGAGTTGGCTCTGTGTTTCTTTCATTCATTTGGATCCCTTTACTGTTCTCGTCAAATGTGCTGCTTTTTTGACGCGATGAGGTGAACTAATAGCTGCTCAACAACAGCAACGAGGATCACGCTTGTGTCCTTCTACTGTCTGAGTTAACAATAACAAGGCGGCAGATATGTTTGGTGTCATTGGTCTGCTAATGCCGATAAGCAACGATGTACCATCTGACTCAGTTTCTGCAAATTTCCACAGTTCATCTATGTATTGCTGCACAGTTCACTGTCATCTATAGTTAGAGATCAGAAATTCAGAATCCTGCAGTTTTCAGGACGTTGTCATCAGCAGCACCTGTGCGTTTTGCTTTCTGAATAATACTGGCCATGTTTCTCTGTTCAAAACCAGGAATGTTTTTGTGAGCAACAATAGGTTCAGAAATAATTTCTTTTCTAGAGCAGATCGATCTGCGACCGTGAGGCAAGCTTACAGGCTTTGACACACACAGTTGAATCCGGCATGCCAACAGTTTCATCTTCAGTCTTCACTGCAGAATAATCCAAAATTTATCTTGAGTTACTAAACTACACGGTTTGGCTTAAAAGAGGATAAGACACACCGGCATTTTTCAAGGAGTTGAACAGGAGAAAATGCAGCCAATTTGCAGAGCACCCAAAAAAAAAATTCAGATTGAAGTTGAACAGCTTCTGCCATGGACAGTTTCCAAAGCTCCTTCCTGGTGCGGCACCGGAGGCGGAGACCAGCACCGCCGGAGGCCGAGGCACTTCCAATGAAGCGCCTTGCTTCGCGCCTCCGCTGGACCAGTTCACCAACCAAGTGAGAAGGCCGATAGGGTTCGCCATCGCTGACCCTTCTCGCCGGCAGCGCCGTGCTTGAGGACGCCGCTGTTCACGGCTTCCGGAGCGCGAGCCTGAAGAGGAAGACGCTTGTTTGGGGCGGCGCGATTCCGGCCAGATAGCGGAGGCCGGCCTCGGCGACCCAGTTACATCAAACTGTGTTCTTCGAATGTGTGTTCCTACTGTCTTCTATTTGCCTTCATTTAGGGGCTGATTTAGGGGCTGTTCGTTTCTTCGGCCAAAATTTTAGCAATTTACTATTTAAAAGTATTAATTAAAGTCTAATTACAAAACTAATTACAGGGTCCCTAGGCTAATTCGCGAGACGAATCTAATGAGGGTAATTAAGCCGTAATTAAAAAATGATTATTGTAGCATCACTATAGCGAAACATAGCTTAATTAGACTCGTTAGATTCGTCTCGGAAATTAGCCCCCATTTAGAAAAAAGTTTTGTAATTAAACTTTATTTAATGCTCTTAAATAGCAAGATTCTTTTTGATGTGACAGGGGCTAAACTCCTAACACCCCTCCCACAAAACCATCACTGTTGAAAATCTGAAAAGAAAAGGGAGAGAGAGAGGACTAGAGAGTTCCATAGTCGACAGAACGTAGCTTAGGTATGTGTCAGATAACAAATTCAGGTTCACTCATTCTGAAGTACGGTTTTGAGTTTGTCAGTCGTGCGTGCCAACTACCTGAGTTGGCTCTGTGTTTCTTTCATTCATTTGGATCCCTTTACTGTTCTCGTCAAATGTGCTGCTTTTTTGACGCGATGAGGTGAACTAATAGCTGCTCAACAACAGCAACGAGGATCACGCTTGTGTCCTTCTACTGTCTGAGTTAACAATAACAAGGCGGCAGATATGTTTGGTGTCATTGGTCTGCTAATGCCGATAAGCAACGATGTACCATCTGACTCAGTTTCTGCAAATTTCCACAGTTCATCTATGTATTGCTGCACAGTTCACTGTCATCTATAGTTAGAGATCAGAAATTCAGAATCCTGCAGTTTTCAGGACGTTGTCATCAGCAGCACCTGTGCGTTTTGCTTTCTGAATAATACTGGCCATGTTTCTCTGTTCAAAACCAGGAATGTTTTTGTGAGCAACAATAGGTTCAGAAATAATTTCTTTTCTAGAGCAGATCGATCTGCGACCGTGAGGCAAGCTTACAGGCTTTGACACACACAGTTGAATCCGGCATGCCAACAGTTTCATCTTCAGTCTTCACTGCAGAATAATCCAAAATTTATCTTGAGTTACTAAACTACACGGTTTGGCTTAAAAGAGGATAAGACACACCGGCATTTTTCAAGGAGTTGAACAGGAGAAAATGCAGCCAATTTGCAGAGCACCCAAAAAAAAAATTCAGATTGAAGTTGAACAGCTTCTGCCATGGACAGTTTCCAAAGCTCCTTCCTGGTGCGGCACCGGAGGCGGAGACCAGCACCGCCGGAGGCCGAGGCACTTCCAATGAAGCGCCTTGCTTCGCGCCTCCGCTGGACCAGTTCACCAACCAAGTGAGAAGGCCGATAGGGTTCGCCATCGCTGACCCTTCTCGCCGGCAGCGCCGTGCTTGAGGACGCCGCTGTTCACGGCTTCCGGAGCGCGAGCCTGAAGAGGAAGACGCTTGTTTGGGGCGGCGCGATTCCGGCCAGATAGCGGAGGCCG
>LAPY01001078.1:7434-18697 GCA_000970635.1 Eragrostis tef
GGCAGCAGAAGATCGATAAATCCAGACGAAGGCTGTCGCCGGAGCCGAAGCAACCACGTACATGCCGATGATAGATGGATATTGATCTGAATTTTATATTCGTTTGAACCCCAACAAACCTTGGATATTCTCTGGATGGATAATGATGACCGTATTTTGATTTGAATCCGTATACGAGGCAGTCGGGTGTATGAAACCAGCCGCACAAGGACGCGCGCTGCTGAGACCTGTTAGCGGTGGCGGACCCGGTTAGGCAGGAACGTTTGTTTGTCAGTGAGGGGAAAGGAAAGAGGGAGTAACTACACTTAGGGGTAGATTGAATTTTTCCTATATATATATATATTTCTTTATTTAATTTAGAAGCTGAATGTTTAGACGACTCTGAAAATTTGTCAAAAATGACAGTGAACACTCCAGCAATTATACTATGAAGCTATGTGAGAATGCTTCTACTCACACATGTTGGTAGATCCAGCATATCTCCGCTGGGCAATAACTGGCAACACCTCTTCCGGCTTATGATCTCAAGAATCAGGATGCCGAAGCTGTAAACATCTGACTTTACGGAGTACTTCCCAGATTTTACATATTCGGGGTCTATATAACCACTGCATGTCCGAAATGGAATATAAGTATCAGCATAGAAAAACATAGATCACAAGTAAGAATGTTTGTATTCTTGATTAGTTCTTACTTTGTGCCTTTAACAATGGTTGAAGTCTCTTCACTTGAACTAGAAGCTAATACTTGAGCCATTCCAAAATCAGAGATCTTCGGGGCCATTTCATAATCCAAGAGGATATTACTTGCTTTCAAATCCATGTGGACAACACATTGATGGGAATGCTCATGCAAATAAACAAGACCCTGAGCCACACCTTCAATTATACGGAGGCGCATAGGCAAATTAAGTGCGTCCTCTGTCTTTGTATCTGAAAACCATATAAAGAAGTTGTAGTAACCGAGCAGATTTAGTGTACAATGCTATAGAGGTTAAACGAAATTGAAGTGACTGTGATTACAGCTGTAAAGGAAAGAGGCTAAGCTCTTGTTTGGCATATATTCGTAAACAAGTATCATCTTTAATCCCTGAATCTGATATCCAAGAATGTCCTTCTGCTTCTGAATGCAAAAACCAAGTAGCCTAACGACATTCTTATGTTGAAGATTTGTGATCACATCAATTTCAGCTGTAAACTCTTGCAAACCTTGAGATGACATCGCTGCATGCCTTTTGACAGCAATCTCAATTCCATCAGGTAGTTTCCCCTGAAAAGCAGTCAAGTTCACAAAGCACATTTGAACTTTTTTTGTGATAAATATGACAGCCAAAAGCATAAATTATTTGGTACTCCTTTTCGCAAAACAATAACAGGCCTTCATGATTCTCATATTTAAAACAGAACTAACAAAATATACATAAAAATGAAAGTTGAATAAATTGTCACATTTTAAAACATAATTGAGTTGTTCGCAAAATGGTAAAACATAATTTACATTCAGAGTTTCAGACACATGATAAAGTGTAACCATCATTCTGGATATAAAGATACGATTTATATTCCATTTGCTTACACCATGTCTCAAAGGAGGGGAGGAATACAGGCAATGCCATAGCATCCTTTACATCTTGACCTTGTGATGAACTATTCCACATGAAAGTCTTGACATAATTTTCATCCCAAATGTGAGTGTATTAATTATTTAAGATTATTCTAAGAACTCCATCAGTCTCGGAAATCACTTGTCTGGTTTGCTAGTAAAGAATAGTAAGTCCAGTTCTGCAACTTTAGACCCAATCCATGAAATTCAGATAGAGCGTAAAATTCAGTTTCTAATCACAATATCACCATATATGGCGCCTTACGGACATAATACAAGGGGAAAATTTCATGGCTGCCCTACTTTGGAGCCTAATTCCTTTTTTTTTTACTTTGTATTATTAACCTGTGATGAACGTGGTTGTATAGGGTTTATGCTCCCCGAGAGCTTAAGATTATGTAAGGAGATTGAGATAGAATTGGGGATAGAAAATGGTTTAGACTCTTGCTTGCCTTTATTCGAATCTTCTCGGTTCCATATATAGATGCTGGCCTAACAAACTCCTATCAATCCTGATTACAATCGAAACAACTCAAACCAATCCACTCCTAAACTGAAACAATCACAACCCAATCCTAACTGACGCGGCAAGCACTTGGAACAGAGCATGACGTGCGCGCCAAGGCCTTCTACCCCACTTTGGGTTTTGGCGTGCGACGGTTGTAGTGCTTGCCCCACATGACATACTCCTACTGAGGAAATCAGGGGGAATCAAGAAACTATTTAAAAAAGAGTAGGGGCAATGGTGCAAAGCAGAAAGAAGGTTGGCAAACCCAATTAGGCCTCAAAGTGCACGCAACCATGCAATTGTCTTAATACCAAAAACATTTGTACCTTGTAAACATAGCCAAAAGCACCACGTCCGATCACATTGTCCCATTTGAAGTTTCCTGTAAAGTCTACAATTTGGGCAAAGTTAAACATCAATAATCCGAAACATTTTTCAGCACATAATAGCTTTACGAGCTCCTTGTTCACAATTGATTGCATTTTCAGCTTCCGTTTTGGTTGTTCATAGAAAATACCATTCCCTGTCATACATAATCAATAGCAATGATCAGAAATATTTTGTAAAATAACTGAAGAATAAAATATGGTACCAGTTCAAGAAATGTTAGCTTCTTGGAAAAATTATAGGTGCATATCCAATTCCATTTTTTCATATTGAAAAAAATGAGCTGCACACCCATTTCACAGGTAGTAAGTGACAGCAAACAAAAAAGGAGCCCACAGAGGTACATGTGCAAAACCACTCTCCTGACTCAGAAAATAGGACATAAATATTTGTTCTGCGCGTGTAGGAAACATTAGAAGAAGCTCACATTCAAGTTTGGGTTGGAGGCGTGAAATTGAGCAGATCACCTCAAGTTTGCAGGGATTTTGGTGAAAAGGAAAAATCATTCCAGTTTTATTTTATTTCCATTTATAAAGGGCTATCATTACTGGTTTTGATTTGTTTACCAAAAAGTTAGTTTGTCTTCAAATTCCCCAACCATACTTCAGCTAAAAATTATATCAGTATTCTGTAGAGGCTCAGCAAGAGGTATAGCTTCATTATCGAGAGTTTTTCAAGTGAGACAAAAACAGTATGGGATTTTGTGAAGAAAAATATTGTAACTATAGGGATATAAAAACGTAGGAATTACATGGGCAATCCAGGATGTACAGGGGGGATCCAGGCTTTTGAGTACTGAATTCAAGGTGCTTCACAGTGCCATTAATACCAAGCTTTTTTTATGCAGCCGTGATGCATAATGCAATTTTAAGCCATATATGCTAGGCCTACCGACATTTCACCTTATGATAGTTAGATAATCAAAGTATCGACTAATAACAGGATTCAAATCTGTTAAATTGCACATGTGAACAAAACTATGGAATAATAGGTGATTTTTTCAGGGAACCCAGTGAAATTATTTAGTTTATCCATATTATTTAAGTAACATAACCGGGCCTAGTTATGTCTTGGAAATGTAAATTCGAAATTGGCAATTCAATTGTGGTGTTTCACATCCCTCTATGGAGCAAATAAAGGAAAACACTAGAGAGAGATCCATAATGCATAGGATGGTTGTTTGGAGAAGGATCAAATCATGTGGCAATGAAAAGAATTACTTGCTACTTGATCTTCGTTGTCTGAGCCATGCTTCATCACTCCCTGAACTCGTGATTCAATTGCCTCAGCTGTGCCTTCATTCATGAAAGATCTGTATATTAGGGTGATAAATCTGTTAGATTTTCATATAAACTAAGCAAATCACAGGTAGTAAGTGACAGCAAACAAAAAAGGAGCCCACAGAGGTACATGTGCAAAACCACTCTCCTGACTCAGAAAATAGGACATAAATATTTGTTCTGCGCGTGTAGGAAACATTAGAAGAAGCTCACATTCAAGTTTGGGTTGGAGGCGTGAAATTGAGCAGATCACCTCAAGTTTGCAGGGATTTTGGTGAAAAGGAAAAATCATTCCAGTTTTATTTTATTTCCATTTATAAAGGGCTATCATTACTGGTTTTGATTTGTTTACCAAAAAGTTAGTTTGTCTTCAAATTCCCCAACCATACTTCAGCTAAAAATTATATCAGTATTCTGTAGAGGCTCAGCAAGAGGTATAGCTTCATTATCGAGAGTTTTTCAAGTGAGACAAAAACAGTATGGGATTTTGTGAAGAAAAATATTGTAACTATAGGGATATAAAAACGTAGGAATTACATGGGCAATCCAGGATGTACAGGGGGGATCCAGGCTTTTGAGTACTGAATTCAAGGTGCTTCACAGTGCCATTAATACCAAGCTTTTTTTATGCAGCCGTGATGCATAATGCAATTTTAAGCCATATATGCTAGGCCTACCGACATTTCACCTTATGATAGTTAGATAATCAAAGTATCGACTAATAACAGGATTCAAATCTGTTAAATTGCACATGTGAACAAAACTATGGAATAATAGGTGATTTTTTCAGGGAACCCAGTGAAATTATTTAGTTTATCCATATTATTTAAGTAACATAACCGGGCCTAGTTATGTCTTGGAAATGTAAATTCGAAATTGGCAATTCAATTGTGGTGTTTCACATCCCTCTATGGAGCAAATAAAGGAAAACACTAGAGAGAGATCCATAATGCATAGGATGGTTGTTTGGAGAAGGATCAAATCATGTGGCAATGAAAAGAATTACTTGCTACTTGATCTTCGTTGTCTGAGCCATGCTTCATCACTCCCTGAACTCGTGATTCAATTGCCTCAGCTGTGCCTTCATTCATGAAAGATCTGTATATTAGGGTGATAAATCTGTTAGATTTTCATATAAACTAAGCAAAACAATTTTTACGATTGAATGAATTCCAGGAACAATGTGACAGGGCTTTCTGCAATGCACAATTTTATCCTAAAACCTAGAGTAGCTTACATCTCTAGCTAGTTTGGAGTGAATATTACATTGATAAAACTTTCAATGTATTTACCTAATATGGAACGTCCCAGGTCCCAGCTAGATCAACAGCTTCTTAACAGAATACACATTCGTAAAATCAGTTAGCATCATTCAGGGGTTTTGCGTTGGGCAGTCACCTAGCAAGCATTTTACCCTGCAGATAAATTTTATCTTCTGAGTTCTAACGGCTACAAGCCTACACCATCAAGGAATTTTTGTTTTTTTTCCTTAAATAAAATCCCCAGCCTTGAATTATAATTGAAGGGCGAATGAAGAATTAACCAGTTGTGGCTTCAGCTGCCACATGTGCAATGTAGAAAATTCAGAGGCAGATTAGCAACTGATTACATGAATACAATAGCACAATGAATAGGTTTTTGGTTTAATAAGACTAATCATTTTGGCATCACCAAAGAAATTTTGGAATAGACACCAGTAGTATTATGTAGTACCTGATAGCATCGCTGGAATGGTCATTCAGTATTTGTATCTCCTTCAGAGACTCCTGAGAGAGAGGACACATATAACTGAATGTAAAACAATATAAATGAGCTCGAGAACATCAGTGTAACTGACAATGGTTTATGCGGGATTTGCAAAATTGCAATATCAAATAAGAAATTATTCCTGCAAAATGATGCCAAGAACAGAGATCTGAACTTGTATGTTCCCACCCACAATACAGAAATGCAGTATAATACCACAAATAAAACACTGCCTGAAAAAATGTATTTACTGAATATAAATCAGAGCCTCACCGATGGCACTTCAAAATATCTGTTTTGAGAATGCATGTTCAAGTGTCGATACAATTTCCATATGTACATGCTACAAAAGTGAATTGAAAACTGCAGAAATGTATGCATGACCAGATATTACGGATTAGATAGGCGGGTTTACGACAAGGAGTTATCTAGTTATTATCTCAGCGTGAGAAGGCTGAGCTCTGTTTGAATGGCGCATCCATGTACGTGTTGTATCTACATAGTCAACAAGTGGGAAAAGCTGGAGGAAGAAGGCAATATCATTCTCTACCTCACGGAACTGGTCAGACTTATTAGCTCCTGTAAAGCAGTGGTACATGAAGCTGCTACCCTGGCAAGATGTGATGAGCAAGTACGCGCGCTGCAGTGTCAACTCCAGCTGCTCCATGGGTTTTCTTGTATCTCGGTGTTGCATCAACGGCGCCTCCTGAAGCTGCTGTAGCAGGTCCCTTATCATCTCGGCCCGTCGTGCAAGCTTTTGGCAGGTTTCTTTGTTCCTCCTAACCGTCTGCACTGCTTCCACAATCATCTTGATCAGCCCATATGCATCCACCCCTGCAAGCTGGGCAACGCTGGCCACCTGACCCACACCATTGCACAGCGCCATCTCTTGAAAACAATCCTGGAACATGGCATCTTATGCATGGAACAGATGCCCATTAGCAGCTTTATTTGGTGAGAAACAGTGACTTTGACCAGCGACCCAATATTGACGTAGTCAAACGGAATCTTGTGATTTCCAAGCAGTTTCGGATGAGGAAGATTCCCAATTATGCAGCGGACATCTGGCAATCTGATTGGGAGATACCAAGAAACTTGAGCAATGCGCCGGCCACATTTTAGCTCATCCTGCGGAAGACTGAAACCCACTGAAAGGGACCTTGTTCAATTAACTCAATGAGGACTGGAAAAACAAACAATGTCGTAGCCGGACCGTTGGTGGCATTTCCACAAACATTTCCGCGCACCTTATGTGCACCACCAAACTGGAATTGACCCTGCTGAAAACAGTTTTGTTAAGCATGGAAATAGCAGCAGAGTCCATAACTCATGAATAATGCACGTTAAGAAAGGGTCTAATCAGGCAAATTCCCGATTCCACGAAACCAGGCTAACCAGTTCGCATCAGCCGTGCAGAGATATCGTCTGGTTCTTAATGGGTGCGGCATTTCCACGAACACTGAGAGTGTCCGCTCGACCGCAGAAGACGCGTGGACGACGCACCGCAAGTCCGCAACCAACACGCCTGCCCAGCCCACGCCCGAGTCCGTCCGAGAAAGTAGACGCAGGCGTGCAGCAGTCGTCCCCTTCCCCAAACACGTTCAGGCCGCGCGCGACTGGGTGATTCCTACGTTATGTCGTTTGTGCTAGTACATGCGCGGTGGCGGAGCTCAAAGGCACCAGTTCCGGGGCAACTCCGGCTGTTTTTCAATAATCCTTCCCAGTAAAGCTCCAACGATTTTTCGATAGCTCTATTTTCACTAACTTTACACTTTTCTTTCTCTCTTACCTCTCATTTATAAATGGGTTCCACTTTATCTATGTCACATCACTCCCTCTGCTCCTCCGACATGGCGCTCGCGGCCTCTATCACCCCTCCCTTCCGTACCCATTAGTGGCAGATCTAGCGGGTGGTGGCTCGCACCACTAGCAACGGTGCATCGACTCTCAGGCGGTGACAGGGAGGGAGGGGCGCTAGGGAACCGTCTCGCGTGGACGCGTAGTGGCCCGACGGGTCATGGCGAACATGACAACTCGGTGCATCTACCCTGTGGCAAGAGAAGGGTGACAGCTCCGACGAGGACGGTGTGTCGGAAGCAAGGAGCACGCGCGGGCGGGAAGTGAGTAAACCGTTCGAGCCCACATATAACTGCTATTTAAGATGCGGGATAGGCTCCCATTATATTTAGAATGGACGGCTGGTTTTGTGGGTTGGAAAAAAAAAAGTGAGGAAGATATTGTGAGACTGTTGGAACATACATTCTCTATATGGCAGTTTTGTTGCTATTAGAAGTGAGATTGGGAGACTTTTTTGAGTTTGGGGCGAGGTCCCTCTTCCGTCCTTCGCGTGTCAGTTTGGGGCACCGCCTACTGTTTGCTAGCGGCGGGTAGTGTGTACCGCCATCATGCATGGCGCCGCATCTCCACCGGCTGCTGCTACCGCTTCTCCTCTTCCTCCCCACCGTCCTCGTCCGTCGCGGCACATCGCCGTTGGACGCGGCCACCCCGGTGGTGGTGCTGCTGCCGGGCTCTCGAGGCCCGCTTGATGGACGCCTACGAGCCGCGTCGCCGCAATGCAAGAACAACGGCGTCGGCCCGTGGTTCCGACTGTGGAAGAACGCGAGACGGCGCAGCGGGACCCCACTGTCGACGCGCGCGGCGTGCCTCGCCGACCAGCTCCGCCTGGTTTACTAGTACGAACCCGCCGCCAGCGACTTTTGCAACGTGGCCGGCGTCGAGACGCGCGTCCTCGGGCGGGTTCGGTTCCACCCGCGGCTTCCTGGCCGACAAGTACGACAATGAGACGCCCAATCTTGGCATGTTCGGCGGCAAGCCCGTGGTCCTCGTGTCGCACAGCCAGGGCGGCACGACGTCCCGGCGTTCCTGGCGGCGGGCGGGGAGTGGCTGGTTCCGACTGTGGAAGAACGCGAGACGGCGCAGCGGGACCCCACTGTCGACGCGCGCGGCGTGCCTCGCCGACCAGCTCCGCCTGGTTTACTAGTACGAACCCGCCGCCAGCGACTTTTGCAACGTGGCCGGCGTCGAGACGCGCGTCCTCGGGCGGGTTCGGTTCCACCCGCGGCTTCCTGGCCGACAAGTACGACAATGAGACGCCCAATCTTGGCATGTTCGGCGGCAAGCCCGTGGTCCTCGTGTCGCACAGCCAGGGCGGCACGACGTCCCGGCGTTCCTGGCGGCGGTCGGGCAGTGGCGGAGCTGAGGTTGCTCAGCTGGGCATTCATTTTTTGACTGGGCATTCAGTTTTCCATAGTTTTAAGGATGGCTATTCGTTTTTAGCTCAAATCCCTCAAGATTTTTAAGTAACATTTGGCTTATGTTTAGAATTTCTAGGCATTCATATGAAGGCCATGAATCATAGCCAGCTCCGCCAGTGCGGTCGGGTCGCCGCCTCTCGCGGTGCCAACGCTGTACGAGACGAGGGCACTGCCGATGGCCATGAGCTTCAATGCGCCGTCGACCTGCGTCAACGACGTCGGCGTGTCCACGACAGGAAAAACTTGTTTTGGGACGGGGACTTCGGCAAGGAACCCGAAATCGTGTACGGCGACGGCGATGGTTTGATCACAGTCGAGAGCTTGCTGGCGCTTCGACTTGCGAACAAAGACCCGAGGCAGGGGTACTACAAGTCGGTCAGGCTTGTGAACACGTCTCACGTCGGCGTTATCTCTGACCGCACCGTGAGCATTGGAGCGTGTGATCAGTAAGATTCTTCAAGATGTATGAAGGTATGACTCTGCTGGTTCAAATACCCATGTACAGGGCACATAGGATTGCAATCAGGCAGCACGACCTAGTGGCGTCTCAAACACATGGGTACCATCCACAAGCTAGGTTGAAGCCTTTCATGGTGCTGAAGAAAACCTTGTGCCATCCACAAACGAATCAATTCCTTCTTATCAAATATGAATCATTTGGGAAACAAGGAGCAATATGCAAAGAAATTTCTCAAATGTGGTGGAAGATGATCATACCGAGCCCAGCAACTGGCAGAATCTCATTCAACAATCCAAGACCTCCCACCACTTTTCTCCATGAGGTTTACACCGAATCAGACCCTCAACTTCCTTGGCCGCGAGTGGCAGGCCATTACAACTTTTCACGATCTCTTCACCTACTGGACACATCTCCATCTCCTGATACGCAGATGCATAGCTCTTGCAGATCAACCAGCAGGAAGCATCAGATAAACAATTCAAACTCGAATGATGTTTGTGATCACGTCACACGATCACCCGACGGCGTTGATGGCGGTATACTGTTTTGTTTGCACGCAAACTAAAAGGTGATTATAAACTGGGACAGTGGGATTTGACAGACAACAGATTAATCAATGTATACATGCCCCTCGCAAAAAAAAATCAATGTATACATGCAGTAGGATCGTCATCACCTCCCAGTTGAATTGCGTCTGGTGAGCACCAGTATCATCACAGCTCCGCGACGCCCTGTGCACGACGATCCTCATGGCTCGACCAGCGCCCGGTCCGTCCTGACTGCTTTGTAATGCCCAACATAGGTTGATCCTTGTGGCTAGACGCCTGGTGCACGTCCACAAGGCTCCGCGGCACCCGGCGTAGTTCACCGATCGTCGCAGCTCGGCCGCACCTGGCGTAGGTTGACGATGGTGATCCTGATGCTTGCGCCGGGGAACAGGGCGACGTCACCTGACAGCGGCGGGCTACCGACATTCATGTGAGCGGGCGTGCGGACGTAAGACAGAGATCGGGAGCGTGTAATGCAGAACCTCACGCCGGAGAGTCTAACATGTTACGTGAGTTATAGCAGAGTCCAACACGTTTACATGCACGTTGATAAGGCAACCCAACTGTTGCGCGTACTTCACGTAAAGGTGGGGCGTGTGGTCAGACTCACAAGATAAATAATAAGGGGTAGAGATATTGAATTAATTATATACACACGCTAAAGACAAACCACAAGGTGTGCCTTATACGTAGCCCGTGCTCCTCCTAGCTTAGAAGTAGCGTGGCCCAGCAAGCCCGACCTAGATGTGAGCTCTGGTCCAGTGGCTATGGTAAGTATATCTTTCTTTTGGGTAAAGTGCACTAGCAGTCCTCAAACTTGTGACATGGTATCATATAGGTCTCTGAACTCTAAAAATGGATATTCGGGTTCCTAAATTTGCTAAATTGTACCATCTAGGTCCTTGGACCAAAAATAACTTTATGACTGCTGATGAGCTACTAACTCAAAATGACTTTTCATACTCTTTCTCTCCCTGAATTATTATTGCCATTACAATTCATGCTAAAGGACATAATTATCATTATGGCTGCTGATAAGAAACTATTTGAAAATGATTTTTCAAATTATTTTGTTCTTTTCCAAATTATTTTTCCATTACAATTCATGCTAAATGGAGAAAATTACACTACACGGGGCAATAATTATAGGTAAGCAAATGACAAACTATGGTTACATGGAGCCACGTCAATGACAAGACAGGTACTTTTGGAACGTTGGATCCAAATGACACACTGTCGCAAGTTTAAAGACCTGAATATGCATGCATTTTGAGAGTTTGGAGACCTAGATGAACCTCATGACAAATTTAGAGACCATCTGCGTATTTTACTCTATCGTTTTTATTTTTCATCACAAACTTAATAATTTTCTGATTTATTATTTTATTTTTATATATAATCAACATTTGTATAAAATTTTTCAATATTTATTAACATGAAATTCAATTTTATTTAAA
>LAPY01001078.1:56340-71162 GCA_000970635.1 Eragrostis tef
GGCTTGCGGGGGCCGCGGAGGCGCGCGGCGATGCAGGGCGAGGGCGGCGCGAGGCAGCTCGGCCACGCAGCACGGTGACGCATGGAGGCGGAGGCAGCACCAGGTGACGAGGCAGCGGGGCGCGCGACGCGACGGAGGCAGCGGGGCGCAGAGCATGCGCGCGTGCGGCTGGAGGCGGCGCAGGACGGAGCGAGGCGTGGTGCGTCGCGTGAAGGCGGGCGCGCGTGACGGCGGGGCGTCAAGTCGTTTTGGTCGAAGCTATCTCTCTCTCGTCCGCGCTGCTGGACTATCGGTCTGTTGTGGGTTCCACCTAGGTTGGGCTGTACGGCTCGCCAGGCCCACATCTTTGTGAGTCCCACCATTTTTTGACCTGCATTATTTAAATCACAAATTGTGGCCTGACTCTTTTTTTTTTTGGATCGGGCCATATATTTTCGTCGTAAATCTTCACAAAAGGTTAATAGTGGGTCTAACGTGTGATGATACAATCTCACGTTTGAATGGTTGCCTTTTTACGTCAAAGCAATTATAGGAAGCTTTGTTTCCTTTTTCCATTGATGTAAAAAGACACATTAATGTGTTAAGGTTTGTTTTTTTTCTCTTTTGACATAAAAACAGTCAGAAAAGTTGCAACATGCAAGTGCCATTTTCTGACGTAAAAAAGGCAACTCAGAACGTTTCGTTACTTATGGCAGTTGAACCAAAAGAATTCAAAGAGACATGCACCACACGGAGCGAAGGATCAGAAGAGGATCTTCAGCCGGTGAAAGCGGAGAGGAGTGATGTGCTACCGCCGGTTTCTTTCCTCCAATTTTCCTTTTCTTTTTCCATTGTATAAATCAACGGTCTAGATTTCTTTTGACCTTTTACTTCTCAAAAGGCAAAAAAGGCACCCTAAAAGGGCTATAGTAGTACAAGATATGGTAAACAAATGAAATATTATGAGAACACATGCTAATACCTCCGGTTACCAATTCAATCTGCCTAATTACACTTTCCTCTACCTCCGCTGTTTCAACCGTCAACGCCGGCGGCAACCATTATTGAATTTTGGGCACACTCCCGCGGTCGCGCCTGGGCCGGGCAAAGGCTATCCCGGCCTCTTCACTCTCTCTGTCTCTGGATTTTTTACCCCATGGTTGTGAATTTTACGCGGGGAGTTAAGTTCTCAATTGAATTTTGATAGAAGCAAACACAATTTGCAACCATCAGGCTGCTGCCGCTTGGTGCGTGCGATGGGTGAAGCAGCCAGGCTGCAGGATAAACGCTCCCCTCAATTTCTTCTTCATCGTGAGTTCTGAACTTCTGAGCGGTCATGTCTTGAGCAGCAACTGCCATGGCCATGGAAAAATTGTAACGCTTGGAGGAAAAAAAAAAAACAGATGTTGGCCAACAAGGGAGGAGGGCTTCTCGTTGGTGGGTTAATCGGGACAGTATCACGAACTCTGTCGTCGCCGGCTGGACCTTCTAGTCGTACGAGTCAGGCGGAAGAACCAGTCATGTTTCTAAGCAGGATTGTTATAATAACTCCTTTTCCACATTAATAACATTTGATTTCAGATAGTGACAGTTTGGAAAACCATTGATACCATAGACTTTGACCGCCTTGCTTCGGAGGAAAGATGGTTGTGTCGCTGTGCCGGTATTATAAAGGTACAGGTTCAAGGCAGGAAAAAAACTACTACTGCCCTGCGCATGTTACGGAACAATACAATACCCTTTTGATTTTGTGCCTATTCCCAATCTACGAACATGTCTGACGAGTGGCACACATCTTTCCTTGTATGCTTCTTTCTCTCCCTCAGCCATTGCCTTCTAGCCTCTAATGATTCTCAAGTGCAATTTGTGTACTCTGGTTTCAGAGGCGCAAATCTCAGCCTCGATGGTGTTGCAGCAGTCAGATCAGATGGACTTCTTCAGCTGACCAACAACTCCGATGTCATAGGTTATGCATTCTATCCGATTCCACTGCACTTTCGGAAGTCACCCAATGGAACGGTGCAGTCACTCTCTGTATCATTTGTGTTTGGTATCCAATCTGTCTTCCTTGATGAAAGTTTTGATGGCATGGCATTCTTTGTCGCCCCTAGCAAGAATTTTTCGACTGCCTTTGCTAACCATTTCCTAGGCCTCTTCAATGACCAGAATGATGGCAGCACTAGCAACCACATCTTTGCAGTTGAGTTGGACACTTACAAGAATACTGAGCTGAAGGACATCGATGATAATCATGTTGGCATCGATATAAAATAGTCTTATCTCCATAAAAGCTCATTCAGCTGGTTTCTTTGATGACAAGACGGGTAAATTCACAAATTTGACTTTGAGTAGCGGTGAACCAATGCAATTATGGGTTGATTATAATGAATTGACCCTACAAATTAAGACAACTTTAGCTCCCCTCAGTGTAACAAAACCTCTAAGGCCATTATTCTCAGCCACCGTAAACCTCTCCAATGTGCTCAAGGAACCATCATATATCGGCCTCTCAGGTGCCACGGGACCAATTAGTACACTTTTCTATGTGCTGGATTGGAGCTTCGGGATGGACAGTCCTGCTCCAGCAATCAACATCACCAATTTGCCAAAGCTCCCTCATGGCCATCAAAAGAGACGATCTGTGGTGTTTGGAGATCACCCTTCCACTTGCCACCGGTGTGTTTGTCTTTGCTGTAGGAAACACTATTGCTCTTCTCATTACAAGGAGATTACGGTACGCTGAGGTGAAGGAGGATTGGGAGGCCGAATTTGGACCACATCGGTTCTCATACAAAGATTTGTACGATGCTACAGATGGATTTAAGGAAAAACACCTCTTTGGTGTTGGAGGATTTGGTAAAGTTTACAAAGGAGTTCTGCCGACAACCAAATTAGAAGTTGCCATCAAAAAAGTGTCACGAGTCAAGACAAGGAATGAAGGAATTTATTAGTGAGATTGTTACTATTGGCCGCCTTAGACACCGCAATCTTGTGCAACTTCTGGGCTACTCTCGGCGCAAAGATGAACTCATCCTTGTCTACGACTACATGCACAATGGTAGTCTTGATAAGTACCTGCATTCTGAGGAGGAAAAGCCAGTTATGAGGTGGGCCCAAAGGTTTGATATCATAAAAGGTGTTGCGTGTGGACTGCTGTACCTACATGAGAAGTGGGAGAAAGTTGTAATACATAGAGATATTAAGGCAAGCAATGTGCTCCTTGATACCCATATGAATGCTCGAATAGGTGATTTTGGCCTAGCAAGATTATATGACCATGGCACTGACCCACAAACCACTCATGTGGTTGGAACAATGGGCTACCTTGCCCCTGAGTTACTACGCACAGGAATGTCATCTCCTCTAACTGATGTATTTTCTTTTGGTGCATTCCTTCTTGAGGTAACTTGTGGGCAAAGGCCCATCAAGCAAGGTTCTCAAGATAAGACCTTTTTGCTAGTCGACTGGGTACTTGAACACTGGCACAGTGGTTCACTCATGGAAACTGTGGATTGGAGGCTTGAAGGAAAGTACCACAATGATGATACTAGCATGGTGTTGAAGCTAGGCCTCTTGTGCCTACATCCGTTGCCTAGCGCAAGGCCTAGCATGAGACAAGTCATGCAGTACCTTGATGGTGACATGCCCCTACCAGAAATAAGCAGTGATATGCTATCAACGATGCAACACAAGGGATTCAGATCATCCATGCTCACCTACCCAGACCTTTCAACGAGTGTAGGTTCATTCTCAGATCTCTCAGGAGGAAGATGACATTGATGCTGCTGAATACATATGGGGAAACATTATTACAAAATTAGGTGAAAACCCCGCGCGTTGCAGCAGGAACTATTAGGAATATTTTGAGGGAATGATCTATTATGGTCACATATAGACATGATTTGGAGTTAGAAAAACAAATAGATTGTGCAATGTTCTCTTTTAGGTATGCGTTGAAACTTGTGTACAAACAAAATGCCCCTTCAGGGATTAAGAAAAAAAAAAGAAAAACTGAATGAAGAATCCATGAAGTAGTAATACAACTGAGCATCGCATTCAGAACCAAATTTCACAGAACAAAGGTAGTATTGCACAAGTAAAACTCATTTGCAGTGAAGGAAAATTGAAGGCAGAGATTATGGACTTCTTACTGACTAATGGTACTGGTGCGCAATAAGTAGCGCGATCCTCCAAAGTAATTGGAGGAAAATAACTGTCAGACAATGAGACAGCTTGCCGTTGAGCCTTTTGTCCTTTACTGTATTTCCTTGTATTGTTCGTGATGAGAGAATGGCTCATGGATGTGGCAGTCAGTTATGTCGAGCCTGGGCGCCTAGCCGGTGGCTACTATGGCTGAGGTGAATCCTCCATTTTGGCATGAACAGCTCCGGGATGTAGTGCCTGTCTAATGTCAAAAGAATTAGTAGGCGTGGGATTATTGTCGCACATACACCAATTTTATAGCATTTTTTGTGAAAATATTTAATTATATATGAAGAATGAAGAAACAAAGAGTAAAACTCAACCACAGGAGAATCCACGCACCTGCAGAAATGCTGCACGCCAAGCACAGGAGAAAGCAGTTCAGTTAGCCAAATTGGTATGAAGGACACACACTATGGTCGAGTACCTGGAAACCTGTATTGTCCGTCAAGATATATTAGGAACAAAAGAACCGTTTAGCTGCGCTTAAAGTTTAAAAAAGAGAGAACATGTTCACTGCATGTAACACCGGATTTGGGAGAGCATTGGTGCGCTGCAGGAACCAAAGAAAACAGATGTTAAAGTGCAGCGGAGGACATGGAACTATGGAAGAGCAGGCAAGTACCCTGTTGTGGTAGGAGGGCCGAGAGCCCTAGCATGCTAGGCGGATTCCCTCGGGCGGCATTGGCATGTGGAGATCAACTACGGGGAGCACGAAGGACAGTATGGGTGCAGCAAGGTTCGGGGAGATGGTCACTGAGCTGGCTCAAGCTCGCACGCCGAAGTTGTCGACGACGGCCACCGATCACTGCCCACGGCTGTCAAAACTTCCCCTGAATTTGCTCCATGGCCGCGCAATGGCCAAGCTCTTGCGACTGGTGAACCGCCACCTGATTTGCATGCGAATGACAAAATTGTAACGTCAAGGAGGTGAATCAGCGAATAAGAATGTTTCGCGACATTGAATGCCTGACTTTTCAGCCTGCTGGAGCGGCGGTCCGTAGGGGCAAGAGATGAAAAGGAGGAGGAGAAATTAAGGCAAAGAATTGATTGTAATAGCGAGTAATGGTGGCAGTTTCAGTTTGTGAAGGGAAACAATTGATTGCTGTAGGGAGCAGTTTCAATTTGTGGAGGGGCGGTTTTCTTCGGTTCCTGAAGCACAGAAGATGGGGGCGGAGAAGAGGCTAATGAAGGCCATTAAGTCAGACGGTGGCTGCGGTGAGGAGATCAAGAGAAACAACGGACACGACGAGGAGATCGGACGGTCTAAATAAAAAGGATGACGTGGCTTGCTGTGGTTGCAGAGAAATAGCACTTAAGGACTTTTAGTTGGTTGCGCTTATAGGCCCTGTTTGGATCCATGGGTTAGAGTTAGATTGAGTTAGTTTTGGCCAAACTAACCCAAAAGTATCCAAACATGAGGGTTAGATGCCTCTAACTCACCTAAAAAAACTATCCCGATAAATAGGTGCTATTTGGGTTAGATTGAGGTGGGGCTCACGAAAATCCTGCTGGAAATAAGTTTTAAATGAGCCAAATAATTGAGAAAATATATTTATTGCCAATCTAACTCTGTCATCCAAACACCTCTTTGGTTAGAGTTAGTTTATAGATAGAGTTAGAGTTAGTTTGTAACTCTAACTCTAACCGAGTTGGTGTATCTAAACAGGGCCATAAAGAAGATATAGATGAGTTCTTGTTATTATGTATACAGTCAAGCCCAAAGAATATAAAGTCAGTGAAATTGATTTAGTGAAAAAATCCATTCGACTCCTTCCTTTGAATATTATACGTAATATTTTAAGTTGCATCGATTTAAGAACGTACCGTTAGCTCATATTTACTTATGATTAGGAAAACATGAGAGAAGAATTACTCATATAAATCCTTTATAACAACTTGCCATTTGATTTGGAAAACATCATTTTCTAGGTACGATCTTCCCAAAAGCCTCTAGTATGATGTGGATTGATGTCAACTAGGCAGGTTATCCTCAAAAGCTATTTATATGCAGGCTTCATGATGACAAAATTACTCAACGGAGTACGCTCTCAACTTGAAAACTAATCGGATAATCAAACAAACTGATCAATAGAATACCTCAAGCGCTCGGCTCCCGAATCATAAGATCGTCGGATAATCGACTTAACGGTTGAAACACATATACAATTAAAGCAAGAAATGCGGTGTGGTTTTACAACTGGCAATAGTAAAGTTCTAAGTGTTGTTGGTTTGCAAAAACAACTGACCTTAGAGTAAGCATAATCTATGTTGATTCATATATAACAAATTCTCAGTGTGTTCTTTTAGTCAAAGTTGTAAGCTATCACCCAATCAACATGTTTCCCTGACATCTAAAGTGTAGGCTAACAATAAAATCTGACTGCCTTATTACATATTGCACATATGACTATCATACATTTATTATTATAATACAGTACATCAATGGTTTAATACATTTAGCACAAGAATAAAAATAATTAAACATACAAAGAAAAATGCATTACATTTGCACTATGAATTTCCATTACTTATTCAACACTACTAGTAGATTATTTTTAGTGGCTTTTGAGACATAGAGTTGAACACTTCGAAAGCTTTGGGCATAATTAATGTATTTTATAAAACTAGAATCCAAAAAAACACACGCATATTCATGACATTCATGCCAGCTTATGTATATTCTTTCTGGTAACGAAGCTTCAAAACTTAAGAATGAGTGACAAATAGTGAGAGTGACTGGGGATCCGTTCCTAACAAGTGATCTTTCTGGTCATTTATATTGGCGAACAATGGCGGAGCTAGAACTCAACGATATGGAACTCTCTAGCTAAGTTTCTCAAGCATGTGTTTTTGACATAATAGGTACATAGTTAGATACACTAGGGACATAAAAGGATGAATACCATTAAAAGCTTGGTAAACAGGGCCATAAAGAAGATATAGATGAGTTCTTGTTATTATGTATACAGTCAAGCCCAAAGAATATAAAGTCAGTGAAATTGATTTAGTGAAAAAATCCATTCGACTCCTTCCTTTGAATATTATACGTAATATTTTAAGTTGCATCGATTTAAGAACGTACCGTTAGCTCATATTTACTTATGATTAGGAAAACATGAGAGAAGAATTACTCATATAAATCCTTTATAACAACTTGCCATTTGATTTGGAAAACATCATTTTCTAGGTACGATCTTCCCAAAAGCCTCTAGTATGATGTGGATTGATGTCAACTAGGCAGGTTATCCTCAAAAGCTATTTATATGCAGGCTTCATGATGACAAAATTACTCAACGGAGTACGCTCTCAACTTGAAAACTAATCGGATAATCAAACAAACTGATCAATAGAATACCTCAAGCGCTCGGCTCCCGAATCATAAGATCGTCGGATAATCGACTTAACGGTTGAAACACATATACAATTAAAGCAAGAAATGCGGTGTGGTTTTACAACTGGCAATAGTAAAGTTCTAAGTGTTGTTGGTTTGCAAAAACAACTGACCTTAGAGTAAGCATAATCTATGTTGATTCATATATAACAAATTCTCAGTGTGTTCTTTTAGTCAAAGTTGTAAGCTATCACCCAATCAACATGTTTCCCTGACATCTAAAGTGTAGGCTAACAATAAAATCTGACTGCCTTATTACATATTGCACATATGACTATCATACATTTATTATTATAATACAGTACATCAATGGTTTAATACATTTAGCACAAGAATAAAAATAATTAAACATACAAAGAAAAATGCATTACATTTGCACTATGAATTTCCATTACTTATTCAACACTACTAGTAGATTATTTTTAGTGGCTTTTGAGACATAGAGTTGAACACTTCGAAAGCTTTGGGCATAATTAATGTATTTTATAAAACTAGAATCCAAAAAAACACACGCATATTCATGACATTCATGCCAGCTTATGTATATTCTTTCTGGTAACGAAGCTTCAAAACTTAAGAATGAGTGACAAATAGTGAGAGTGACTGGGGATCCGTTCCTAACAAGTGATCTTTCTGGTCATTTATATTGGCGAACAATGGCGGAGCTAGAACTCAACGATATGGAACTCTCTAGCTAAGTTTCTCAAGCATGTGTTTTTGACATAATAGGTACATAGTTAGATACACTAGGGACATAAAAGGATGAATACCATTAAAAGCTTGGTGCGGCCGCACCCACAACCTACAACTTAGCTCTCTCCCTATTGAAAGAGGGGTAGAAGAGAGGTAGTTCTCCCTCTCCACCCTTGATGAGAGAAAATATATAATATAAGTCCTCAGGCTGCATTCAGTATTGGCCATCTTTGTGTGGGCTTGCTAGGATTGGTGAGAAACCTTCCCAACATTAGACTCTCATCTATGACCCTAGGATGCTACTAAAAAAATTACAACCACACATTCTTCCGAAAACATGTAAAAATTCGGTAGCATCTCTTTTGTAAATATAAGCAACGTGGAAGCAAAACGTATCTAAATAAACATATCATTAAAGGCATCAGACTAGCAATCAAATCGTCCTTAGCATGAGTGAATGAGTAAAACATAAAGTTTAACCACCGTTTCACAAGTCGAAGAATAGACTCCGATATTACTATTGAGGTGTATAACAAGTTATTAACTAGACTATTGTGAAGCGAATTAGTGAATGACGTGTTGTTACTCCCCAATCCATCATGCCACTCATCAATTACCTGAAAATAGTAAATCAAGGGTGAGATGAAACATCTCAGCAAGTAAATTATTTTGACAAGATACTAAATTAAAAAACGATTTAAAGAGTCCACAAATAACAAGTATAAAATATAAAGAAAATAAATACCTCCATGTAACCACAAACAGCATTTGCACAATTAAGATTTTAAACAACCTCCAGAGAGTATAAATGGTCAACTTTTTTCTCATAACATGTATACGTTATTAACTTCAATGTGTGCATATGAATGCAATGCAAATATTTCATGCCTGCAGCTGCATACCCAATAAGTTATGGAGATGCATCCCATGATGTTGTATCAATACGGTCGTGACCATAGGTCAACGACATCACTTTCAATACATATGAATGATGCAATGCACATGGCATGCTGCAATACTCCAAAATAATCCATCAAAGATATTCCAATAACTTCCTTTAAGAATGTGGATTAACCACATACACATGCTAGAGTAATAGCAACAACATAAATAGACATAAGGGCTCCATTACTTGTTCTTAAGGGAATAATTATCATAACTTTCATATTATTATTTGAGTCGATATGGTTTCGAATATTAAAATGTATGTCATAAAACAAGAAAGGCCAAACTGTAACAAAACCATCGCTTCATTTACTTGCTTCTTTACCAAAGAAGATCAAAGCACTAGGCACGATTCCGAGCACTAACACCTGTTTCGCATCATATAATTTGGTACATATACTCAAACATGGGAGAGCAAAGAACATCCTACGTCCCAACCTAGCAAAACCGTTAACTCATGACGATAAACAGCAGCAGTGCTGCTTCTTGTTTTTTCCATAACTTTAAATCCATGACAAGTAAATTCTTCGACAGCATCTATACTTAACAAGCTACAATTTCGGTATTCATCACACAATCAAATTCCATTATTTCCTATGTTTAAGCGTGCTTGCAACTGACAGACTGATCTGCCGACAAACTGTCAGGCTGCTGACTTTAGAAAATCGTATCTCCCAAACTACCAAACCAAATCTAGAGTGTAAGCACTCTCTATAGAAAGATCATGTAAAGTTCTTCAAGGTGACTGTAAGCATCTATTTTAAGATACGAGCAAAATCAGGCCCTAGGAATCCTTAAATCAATGCCAAAAACTGAAAGTCTTCACGGTGACTGAAGTCTGCCAGCACATTCAGAATTGTACTCAATACTGACAGCACATTCAGTGTAACATATCTCCCAAATCACTAATCCAAATCAAGATAGGAAATAATTTTTGAAAACATCAAGAAAAAACTACATAAACTTAGTTCACACTTCACACTCAAGCGAAATTAGACCTTTAAAGCCACTGAAAAAGACACCCAAAACCGCCAGTCGTCACTGAAACTATACAGCTTCACGGAACACGACACAGATTCAGAAGCTTATAACTCCTGTTATACTGAACGAAAAATTTAGTATAAATACTCTTTGGAAATATGATGAAACAATCTACAACTTTCACTCTTTGATCCCCAAAACTAGATCAAACGGCTGCTGACAGGAATTTTTTTTTTTCGAACAATGAGCAGGAGCACTGCTCTTTCATTTAAGGAAAAATAGTGTCTGGTACATGGTTATGTTACATGAACGGCAAAAACTTCTTAAGACAATCATCAAAGGAAGCTACTCTATTACAGTTGCTGCTGCGCCACTTGGTGCTGGCCGTATGCCAGCTCTTTCAGCTGCATCTCCTCCTTCACCAGTTTCAGCGCTTGATTTTGGAAAATTCTTCTGTTTCTTTATTTCCAGAGGTTCCATAGTGTGTAGCTTCGCTGCTACTTCCTTCTTTTCCTTTTTCCTGAATTTCAACATGACGTCATTCCACCATTCTTTGAGGCCTTGACTTTGATCCCCGGTAGTGTAGATGTTATTTTGCCTCCACCTGCTAACTCCAAGCCATACTTGCTTTGCATAAGTACATTCCAGCGAGATGTGATCTGCCGTTTCATTTGCTTGATCACAAAAAGGGCAGATAGCATTGCATGGGCAGTTCCTCTTGAGCAACTTATCTGCCGTTAGGATCCTGTTTTGTAAGGCCAGCCAAACATGGAATTTCTGCTTTCCTTCTGCTGACAGGAACTGAAACTACTGCTCGGAAGTTCATGTCAAACAGCAAGCTCTCCAACAAAACGAGCCCCAGAAACTAGCCTGATCTAGCGTAAAACCAAGTTGACGGAAGGGAAACGTTGGGTTCACCAATTACCTATGGAAAACGAAATCCTTCCCTGCCCTCTCTCCGCGGTCTCAGTTTTGCTCTCTCCTTTGCCCAACACTGAGACATGTTTGGAAGCTACATATCCCACCTAGAGTTCAGTTTCTCTTATGGCTTCTGTCAAAGAACAAAGTGTTAACAAGGAATAATGTCAACAAAAGAAAGAAACTGGATGATGTGTCTTGCCTTTTCTGTAGTAAAAATGAATATTGCTACTATTTACTGTTTAACTGTGTAGTAGCAAAAAGAGTGTGGGCTGATATTTCTCAACTTCTAGGGATTACAGTAGGTAGCGACTTTGAAAATATAGCTACTATATGGCTTTGCAATAAAAAGTTTATGGTCATGAATATGCTGAGCTCTGTAGTTCTATGGTCAATTTGGAAGTTGAGAAATGCATTGTGTTGTCCGAATTTGAAGTGGGTGAGCTTTGGGCAAATATGGCAGAGGCCATACCAATGCTGAAAAGCTAGAAGTTACTGATCCCAGTCAAGTATCTGCAAGATTTCAACTCAATGATAGCCAAGCTGGAGATCCCCAGATCAAGACCGGAGAGGATAGGATGTGGCTGATACAAGCTGGGAGATGATGATGCGAACGTGATGGTTCAAGAAGAGCTCAAGGCCAAGATGGCGAGAGCCCAGGCCAGGAGGAGGGAACAACAAGCATCGCCGATGAAGATAAAATCTGGCTGTGCTGATTAGCTCCAAGGAGCTTGTAATAGTTTCTGGTAGTTTGTTGCTTGTGAACTGTCGTGGAACTTGTCTGTAGGTGCCGAGAATGCGGTAATAGTGAGTCAGCGGCCGGTGGCTGCCGTGAAAACCTGGAACTGTAAACTCTGCTCTGCCCCATATTACAATGCAATTATTGCTGATCCTCAGCCCCGCCTCATGCATGCCGTGAAAACCTGGAACTGTAAACGCTGCGACATAAGGATCAGCAATCGGCAACAGGATTGGGATGATCTTGTTCGCATCTCCTCACAACGTGTGCGCGGGGCAAAACCGGACCTCCCAACTATGGTTCGGAGCTGGTCTTAAAAATAAAAACGATGGTTCGGAGCAGCAAGGGCGAAGGGGAGGCGGCGCCTATCTATAGCGTAAGCTACCTGTAATCATCTTGTAGCGCGGCCCATCAGGCCCGCTAATCCCACGAGGCGAGCTTTCGTAGCATGACATGCGGGAACTTTTTCATCGCGTAGTAGTTACACAAAACTGCGACATTCTCTGGCACAGGAACACCGAACACCCGCTGGTAATTTTTATTTTTCACACATGCGGCCTCATAAATTTTTCTTTGGCATGATTTTTCTTTAGATACTGCATGCGGCAGAAGCGTGCAATCTACCCAGCCGGAATGGGTTAATTAGCGTTAATTTACCTATTCTATTGCACGGCAGCTTAAAAAAAGTCGAAAAATGAAAAATCACGCGCAACTTCTTTGCAGGATTTTTTTTGGAACGATTGATTTCTTTCAGCGGAACATTTGATTTCTTTTCTTAGAACATTTGGTTAAAAAGGCTAGAATAATTGATTGTAATAGATGGAACAATTGGTTTCTCGTTTTGGAACATTTGGTTAAAAGGCTAGAACAATTAATTTTTATTGCTAGAACAATTAATTTTTCTTCTGGAACATTTGGTTAAGAAGGCTAGAACAATTAGTTGTAATTGCTAGAACAATTAATTTTTCTTCTGAAACATTTGGTTAAGAAGGTTAGAACAATTAGTTGTAATTGCTAGAACAATTATTTTTTCTTCTAGAACATTTGGTTAAAAAAGCTAGAACAATTAATTTTTCCTTCTGGAACATTTTGTTAAAACGTCTAGAACAATTGGTTGTAATAGCTAGAACAATGTTAAAATAGTAAAAAAAATATTAAAACGATACATTTAAATGTTAATTTTCAAAAATTAGAAAATATACCTATGTGAGATCTTGTTTTGTTGCATTAATTCTAAAGATCGCAATGGTTCAAACAGATTCAAAAAAAGAGTTGTCGTTTGAAAGAAAAATCATTTTAAAGTTTAGAATCATACAAATCCCAGCCGCTCCAATGATTGTTTGACACGTGGTGCGAGTTGGTTCACCTAGCTGCCTCCTCGTCAGTCTACATGCGCGCTACAGCGCGAGTCCTTCCGCAGCATGTGCGATACAGCGCGCGTCCTTCCGCAGCAAATATGGCTCGTCGGATGAAACAGATTGCGAATGTTAAAGCGCGCTGCACCTTGGCTCGGGGCAGCGCGCGCTAGGAATTGTGGCTGGGTTCTGGTTTTGTTCCTTGGATTATGGCTGTAAATGGGCTTCTCAGGCCCAACAACAAGATGGTTTTGTTTTTTATTTTTATTTTTTCATGGCGTTACAGATGCGCTGAGACCTGCGCCTTAAAAAACAAAAGATGCTGACGACCTGACAAACTGATCCAAAGATCGATCCATCGTTTGGATAGCGTCGCTCCACATGTAATTTAATCCCATATTATTTACGTTCATAGTGCTTCAACTTCAATCAAATACTGCCTAAGTAGTATAGCTATTTGAGCTAGGGTTTATCCGTGGAAAGTATCTACGCTTGCACAAATAAGTATACAAAGTAATAACTAATTATTGTCATGTTTCATTTGACAAAATAGTAACAAAAAATCTCCATTATTCCACCAGTGTGTTAAGAACATATTTTCTCTATAAATCATATATATGACGGCCTAGATAACTCAAGCAATGACTTATAATTAGCTTGAAAAGAAATATTTAAGTAACCCATCATCAGTTTGTCCTCCACTTCAGATACCAAGTTTTTGTTGAAGCCTGTGTTGCATATATGATAATAATTTAGAAGTAAGGCACGTGGTTCATGACACTTAAATTGTCCACTATAATGATGTTGAAAACAAAGATAATACATCAAGCTAGTCCCTTTCAAGTGAGTTTTTCATGAAAAAATTCAGTATGCCTCTTGTTAACTGCATCACACAACCGCAAGAGGACATGCAAGAGCCCGAACCAGGCCTAAGAGTACAATGTTGTCTCCAACTTAGTACTCGTAATCACCAAGGTTATTATCCCAAATTGTGTCCTTTTGTGACCGTATTTGAGCGAGTATCAGACAATATATAGGGTCGAATTCGGCCACTTGATTGAATGCTAGTAGACCCATTTTGGTTGAGAAATATATAGACGAAATTCACAAAATTAGGATACAAAATGAAGCGACGGCACAACACGGAGTGAGGTACTAAAACACATGATTATTCGACACGGACAGCTTTACTCACAAGCATCGCCCTGCTGCACGCACACTCGTACGTACGCAGGGCCGCTTGCCACACCACCGAAGGCTCGATGGATCGATCCCCTCTACTGGTACTGCCCGCCGGTGCCGCGGCCCTGCGAGAAGTCGCTCCCGGCGTGCGGGTTGTGCGCCGCGCTGGGCCGCCCGGTGCCGGTGGCCCTGGCGACGGGCCGGGTCTGCCCGACGCCGTCCTCGACGTGCCCACCCACGGGGCTGGCCCCGCCGACGCCGGCGTGGGCCTGGGCGTCGATGCCGGGCGCGCCCTGCGACGGGTGCAGGTACGTGGCGGCCCCCGTGGCGCGCTCCTTGGCCGCCGCGTTGGCGCTCATGGCGTCCCGCTTCTCCGCCTCGGCCGCGCCGATCCTCTCCCGCTGCGTAGCCTCGGCGGCCGCCTTTCCCGACG